>PVIR01001977.1:26665-111027 GCA_004026965.1 Petromus typicus
TCCCCTTTCACCTTATTTTACATTGAGCATTTTCTATTTCACAATATATAACATACAATGCTAGGACTCATTTACATCTTCATTTTCTCATACCAGAGAAAAGATGCGATATGTACCTATCTGTGCCCTATTTATTTCACTTATGAGGATATCCTCAAGGTATGTCCATTTAAGTAGAAATGATTCGAACTTATCATTTTTATAGCAGAGTAATATTCCATTCTGTAGAAGAACCACATCTTTTTTATCCAGTCTCCAGTTGATGGACACTTGGGTTGTTTCCAAGATGTAGCAATCACAAACTGGGCTGCTATAAACATGGGTGCACATATGTCACTGTGATATGAGTCTTTTAATTCTTGTGTGTATATACCTAGCAGATAGATGGCCGGGTCAAATGGGACCTCCAATCCTAGCTTTTTGAGGAATCTCCAAACTGATCTCCCCAGGGGTGGTACGAGTCTACAGTCCCACCAACAGTGGAGAAGGGTTCCTTCTTCTCCACAGCCTCGCCAACATTTGCCATTGGCTGAATCTGAAACGGCAGCCATTCTATGTGGAGTGAGATGAAATCTCAATGTTGTTTTCATCTGCATCTCTCAAATGACTAATGATGTTCAGCATTTCTTCATATGTTTCTTAGCTGCTCTTACTTCTTCCTCTGAAAAATATCTGTTCATTTCAGATGCCCCTTTATGAATTGGGTCATTAAATTTGGGTGGGCTGATTTTTTTGAGCTCTTTATATATTGAAGATAGTAGCCCTTTGTGTGAGGAACAGCTGGTAAAGGTTTTTTTCCCACATTGTTGGTTGCCTTTTTGCACTGTTGGTGGTTCCCTTTGCTGTGCAGAAGCTTTTTAAAAGAATGAAGTCTCATTTGTTGATTTCTTCCCCGAATAGTGTTTTTTGATAAGCCAAGCTTGAGATGTGAAGGAAAAGCCGGGTTGAAAAAGGCAGGAAACAGGCAAGGTTGTAAGAAGTAGAATAAATTATGGGGAATGATCCAAGCAAGAAAGGCTCAGATGGTACCAAGACATGGGGTAGGGCCTTATGTGTAAAGAGATGAAGAAACACACCCTTTCCTCCTTCCTCTGGGATAAAAGAGAGCGTGAAGAAAAAGAGAAGGAATAATCTAGAGAAACTATGATATACAAGTGCAAGAAGATGAGGATGTTACTCACATATGATGATCTTTTCTACAAAGATAGTGGCATAAGCACAGGCTTGAGGTGGAAGTGGATGTTTCTTTTTATTTTATTTTATTTTCTTATTTTTCAGTCTATTGGTACATATTAGGTAGGCATTCATCTTGACAATTTGTACCTGCTCATGACATATCTCAATTCATATTTTTTCCCATTTCCCAGTCTTCCCTTCCACCCCTCCACACCCCCCTACCCCCATATACATAAGTTTTGTTTTGTTTTTTCCCTTGCTACCATTCAATTTCTTCTTGGTAGATGTTTTTTGTACCTAATTTCATCTTTGGACACTGTGATCAAGGAGAGAGATGACCATGGAATGGATGCCCTGAGAGATGGCCCTGGCTGGCTGCTGGAGCAGGTTCAGCCAAAGCTGAGCTTGAGCAACTCAATTTGGACACTCACAAGATTGAAGACCTCCAGCCAGGATGGGCACCCCACCAGCAGGCACCGACCACATGAGAACCTTCCTAATGAAGTGAAGCCTTGTTTATTCTCCCCGCTGGAGGTAATTGCATGTGACATTTCTCTGAATCATTTATTTGTATTTTTTCTCCTTTTTCAGCATAAGAAATTAAACAGATGGGAAAAAACATACTTAAAGGGTTTTCTTATTACTCCTGGCAGTCTTTGGCTCCAGACAATTGCTTAGCCTCTTTCCCTGGCTAGGAATAGTGCCTGGAAGTGTTTACACTGCCTTCAGACCTACAGAGGATAAGCAAGGACCACATTTTCTCCATTTGTTCTCCTCATCAAAGTCTTCTTCCAAGTCTCAATACAAAGATATTTTATTAAGACTTTGGACCCCACTCAGAAGCTTTTTGGTTTAATTTGATTCTTCTTGTTGACATTCAGCGGGCATTGAATTGTGTCTCCATTCCCATATTTTGGCCAGATTCCAGAGCTCCTTATTAGAAGGTTGGACCTGGATGAAAATATTCATTATAGGGAACAATTGGAAATAGGAGTAGGCTGAAAGGAGGCCAGTGCCCTTGTCTGTCCTCAGAGCAGATGCCAGAGGGTCCAGCACATCAGCCCAGTATCTTTACAGGTGAGGTCCTAGGAAGAGACGACCAGGGAGATATCTGCAGCCTACTGTGACTCTCAAGACCATCACCTCTTCAAGGATTAAGCAAGATGGACCTCCAAGGAGCTGTGACCCTCAAATATTTTTCCTTTGCTGCTGAGGGTGGATTTTGTACTTGAAAGACAGAGTTAAGAAGATGACAAGAGAAGAAAATGAATGGGGTGTAATTGGGCAAGGAGATTATGGGAGATTTAGATATTGTTTGAAGTTTAGTTGGAACCAAGATTATGAATGGGGCACCATTGCAAACTTCCAGGTCTCTATCCTTTTCTCTTTGTAAAATGAAGATTGTCTTTCCATTTCTTCATTATCTTCTGCTCCCTTTAAGAAGGGAGGTAGTACTATGGCAGTACATTACCCCTTGGGGCACCCTTTCATCACTCCCTGACACACCATATCTCAGTGTGGGTGAAGTACTTACCTTTTCACGTACCCACAGTACCCAACATTTAGCTCACACAGCGTTATAATACACCTGCTTAGGTGTCTCTCTGTCATTAGACCAGCCTCTCTTTGAAATCAAGGACTAGCTCCGGCTCATGGCTTAGCACAATGTCCCATAAGTATATGCAGACCAGATAGGTATATCAATGAACAAGTAAAAGAAGTTCCTCACTTCTGCTCATCCAGTCTTACTTTGAGGTTGTCATTCAACAACACTCAACAAGCATTTATTGGATGCTCTCTGCACAAGACACTGTGATGTGCCCTAGAAATACCACAACAAAGGAGCAGAGTTGGGGCTTCCAAGAGTTCCCCACGAGCATGGGACGTGGTGGACAGAGGACCTCCGGTTGCTGTGTCCTGCTCTACCCTTTGAAGCAGGAAGTGCCAGGCATTTGCTTATGGGGGAACCAGTCCCATGAGCACGGCAACCCCATCTGTTCTCACCCCAGTCTCATCTTTGTAGTTGCTCCTCTGGGCTCTCTGTAGGTCTGGATTCTTAATAGCAAAACCATTTTAATAATTTATATAGTATTTTTGTCACAATGATTGTCATTTTGTCCTACTGATACTAATTTTGTGGGATAAAAAACTCTTGACATCCCGCAGTGCCCGGGACAGTTCCCTGCTGTGAAGGCACCCCACACCCTCTTGGGTTTCCAGCATACCACCAGAACGTCATGTAGATAAAAACTCTGTTCTGCTTTACACATAAACATGAAGTATTTCTTAGAAGTTTCAAAAAAATTGAAAGTTCTATGTAAATTGAGAGAAGATTGTACTTTATTTACCAAGAATCAATCATTATTTGGGACATTATGTCACCAAGAGCAGCATCTCATAGTGTTTGGGTCATCAAGACAGCTGGCCTGTGGCAAGCTGCACATGCATCTGTTGCTTTCAGGGAAGCTGTTTAGCAGCCCAGCTACCCACCCTGGGCATTATATTTTTCTACCATACTCTTGCCTAACTATTTATCCATGGAAACTCATATTATTATAAAGTACTTTCCAATTATTTTTAAATTAGAACAATATGTTGATTTAAAAATAGTGTGTGTAGGGAGATTATATGATTAATTTCTGTTACAGGCTAGATGGCGTCCACTAGAAAATATATGTTGAAGTTCTAGACCCCAGTACCTCATGACACACTGTATTCATTTGCACATACAGTATTTACAGAGATACATACTCAAAGTAAAATGAGGTTGGTAAGGTAGGCCCAAATGCAAGACAACCAGTGTCCTTATTTAAAAGGTAACTATAGACACAGTGATATATTTTTTTTCTTTATATATTCATAAAGTGATATATATATAGATGTATATATAAAGATATATAAATATATATGGAGGAGATTATATAAAAAGACAAAAGGAAGAAAGCACATCTCCAAACTAAAGAGAGAGAGTCCAATTTATTAATCAAAGCCTTCCAAGGACCAGCCCTGTCCACACCTTGATTTGGGAGTTTTGGCCTCCAGGACTCTACAACAATACACTTCTGTTGTTTAACCACCCAGGCTGTGGTGCTTTGTTACAGCAGCTCAGCAAGCTGCATAATTTTATTTCAGAAATGTAAGGGCATGTGAAATATTTGACAAAAAGAGGATTTGGAGTTTGATGTGGTTGAGAGCAATTGTTTTTTTTTTTTTTTTTCAAGGTTTCAAACAGCTGCTGAAAATGGCTGAAAACAGCAATAATAATACAAAAATTAGACTTGGTTTGGCAAAGGGCAACACTGTAATGGGTAATTTTGGTGTCAGAAATAATCCAAGTTTTAAATATCTAGCAAAAGAAAAGAAAAGAAAACCTCTAACAGTAGAGACTTCCTGAACTTGAGAAGGATTGACCACAACCAATTAAAGTTTAAATAGAAAGAAAGAAAACCTATTTCTTCTTGAGGAAAGCTCTTAAAACTTCTCTCACCATAGACAAATTGCTCCCCTTGTGTTTGTGAGGATTTTTACTGATTTTGAAGACCTTTGTGTGCTTTACTCCCTTTAACTGTTACAACAGTCTCAAGAGGCAAAGCAGCTAAAATTATCCTCCTTTTACAAGGGAGAAATCTGGGACTGTTAGAATGATTTGCTCAGGTACAAATCATTTTTTAAATTTATTAATCGAAATGTAGTTTGGGTTGTAAGAAATGAACACCAGTATAAATAATTTTAAGTAATATAAAATAATCTGATAATGCAGATGCTCCCGAAGGAAGGAAATCATGAACAACTGGCATTAGGAAGAAGGACCAAACCATAGTTCTTCCAGGACCCTCTCCTGCAAGGGATGAGAGGGGAGGTCTTTAGGCACGAAGCAGCTATGAAGATGATGCCATCGCCAGCTTCTAAGATCTAAGTCCTCTAACAAATTACACGTTCCCAAGTGAGAGAAGGTAATGAGCCAGGGTGTGTAACCCACTGTCCACCCAGGGTGGCCAAGAACAGAACTCATGTAATACCAGCAATGTGTGTGGGGTCATGATCTTGCGGAGTGGGGACAGTTTCTAGAGAGGAACGCCATCTTATAGCGGAACTAATCCTCAGAAGACCTGCGCACTGATTTCCCAGTACGCTCTGACTTTCCTGCTCATCCGGTCACACGCCTGCGCAGAACAATACAGGATTCCGAGGCACAAGCGCACTCGCCCATTCTTCAGAATAAAGGGGTGTCTCACTGATACTCTGCACGTGAGCGCGCACTGCACCCAGCTCGACTCCTTTTCTCTTTTGGGCCCACAGCTTGACTCCATTTCTCAGCCCCTCTTGGAATTAGATGTGGAATTTGAACGAATCCTCTCCAGGGAGACGTGAGCAGAAGTTTCAGCCTCATGCGTCACATCCAAATTTGATCCCTTCGCCTCTCGTCCACGACAGATGCGATGCAGATGAGTACAGTGGCCGTAGCAGCGTCTGTATATTGAATCCAGAAAAACCACAATATAGAAGGAGGCTGGATCCCTAATTCACTTCTTGGAGAAGAAGTACCGGCAAATCATGAACACATTTGGGATTTTACAAGCGAAAAAGTAGATAGATGTTCATGGTGTTCACTCCTAATTCACCCTTAACTTTGGTTTTACAGCAGGGTGCATTAACTTAACCAGTTCAAAAGGTGATGCTTCAGTAAATTTTCAGAATGTTCCCAACATGTAATTGGAGCTCATTCTTCCTCTTCTTAAGCTCTCATAGTCTCTTCTTACTCAACACACTATAGACTCTACCACAACCATTATATATAGTGTGATGAGTGGAGAAAAAGAAAGAAAACATATTAGACATGAGGGAAGAGGCTTAGTTGCACACCATACTTGGTAATTCTTTAAGTCCCTTTTCTTTAGGAATCACAGGCAACCATGTGTATCCTTCAGGATACTGCCTCCTGAAGCCAACTGAGGTAGGGACACAACTCTGACAGACAGTTTATCCAATGAAAAAGGCAGTGTTTAGAGGAAGGATATTTGTGAGAAAAATGGCTAGTGAGGTAGTAAGTGGGTTAGGACATTGCACCACTTCCTGTAGGTCATCGGCAAGATTTCATGTTGCCAGTGGAACATGAAATGCTCCAGTGGAAATCAAAGGAAGTGGTCACAGAGAAGTAGCACAATAAGATTCGTGCTTGGGAAAGTTCATCCTAGGTTTTGTGAAGAACAGATTCCACTGGGAGATGAGAGGTTGAGAAGACAATTATGAGCCATGAACTTTCTCTGTGTTGACAGTTATCACCTACTTACTAAATTACCTACCATAATCTGAGCTTTAGAAGAAGGCATAGGCTGAGTTATCTCTCCACAGCCCTCCTTTCTCCTGTCTCCAGAGGCTTCAGCTGCTCCAAGTGTGGCTTGTCCTTATTGTGTGTCTCCTAACAGGTTTCACTTGCCATAGTCCGACACTTGAATTCTTCTGTGGAAGCTGGCTTTGGCCCCTACTGGCAACTGACCACATTCCCTATCTCAAGGTCCTCAGTCCCTGAAGAGATGAGCCGTTCCCCTTTGCTGGTCACTAGCTTCCCTTTCTTTACTCCTTAATACTGACTCTTTGCTCAGCTGGCAACATACACTATCTTTAATTCTCACCCCAGCCCAGAAAAACATTACTGTCCTTATTTTAAAGCCTTTAGATTACGGGACAAAGATTAGAAGCTAATAAATTGTAGACTCACATTTTGAACTCAGGTCTGGCTCAAAAGCCAATATCCTTTCCGTTCAGACATGTAAACTAATTTCTTCAGAAAGATAAAGCCAGGAGATAAAGGCAGAGACAGAGATAGCTGTTTATGAAGAATTAGCTCACATATTTATGAGGATGAAAAGTCCTAGATTTACTGTGTGCCAGATAAACACCCTGAAAAACCAGAGTAAAATTTTGTTTGAGTCCTAAGGTCTGAGAGCTGGGAAAACCCACAGTGTCAATCCTAATCGATGGGTCAGAGAGATGACATGATCCGAGTAGGTGGTCAGGAAACGAAAAGGAATAAATGTCCCATTCTGCTGTCCTCACAGTATTAGGAGGTGCTCTCACACTGGGGGGCACAACGTACTTATCTGACTGCACTAATTCAAATGTGAATCTCATTCCCAAACACTCCCAGGGACACACTCAGAAATATTGTTTAATCTGAATACTTTGTGACTAGTTGGATTGATACACAAGATTAACCATCATGGCTACTGGCTATGGTCAGATAGATTGTGTTCCTTAAACTATGTATCTCCTTATGAGCAGATATTCTTTGCTTCATCTATCCTAAAGATCCTACTGACTGCTTGCCTGACTAGAACACTATGATTGTGAGCAAGTGTGATGTTATAAGTTGAAAGCCAAATTTATCATGGGCTGTCTTAGGACTTTTAGCAGCCAATCACCTCAACTTTCATGTATGACCTACCATTCTCAGCACAGTAACTTCTCAGAACGCCTCACTAAGCTTAGCAGATATCTTGGCCTCCACCAAGCTCAAGGCTAAGAATGCTACAAGATAATCTGTGAAACCTTTAAGAAAAATCTTCTTGCTTTACAACTGCCTACCTGCCTGATACTTTTATTGTTGTATCAGGTAAATATATCAGGTTATGACCATGGCCATTCATATAATGTTCTCCCCAGTGGAATAAGTCATTCAGAGTAACTTGAACCTTGATCAGAAACTATTCTCTTATTTTCACTAAAGCAGAGTTGTTATTTCACACCAACACCCCAAATTCCAGGATCTCAAGAACTGAGCCAAAGTTTGTTCACTAGGGCCAGGTGAAAGGGAAAAAATGAGAATCAAGTCATGTCATATTCTGGTACAAATTCTTAATGTTGAACGTGATTATCATGTGTATTCATAATGTACCAATAAAGATGATTTTCCAAAAAAAAGCTTGTTCACATAATATTGAAAAATGCCGAGTACTCTTTTCCAAAACCACAATAAATTGCTCACTTTTACATATATGCCTTCTATCTTTTAAAAAGAAAGTGGTCCGTGTGATCCCTTATCTGAACTTGAATTTAGTAAAGGACAATTAACTCTGTATTAATTATACAGTCATTTTGGTTTGACTCTTAGTAAATTTGAAATCTACTGTAGACATAGACTGTACATTTAATGGGAGACATGGGATACAGGACTAGAAAATGTTGCTTGTGTTGATGTACACGAGGTGCTGAAAGCCAGGTCCCAATTCTATGTAATAAGGAGCCTTAAGGCGGTATAGGGAGGGGCTTCTGGAGTTCTGTAATAAGTGGACACAGATTAAATTGGGGAAGAAGTCACAAAACTTTTTAACAGACAAAGGAGAAATGTCATAGCACTGGGAGTGAGAGGTGAAGAAACACATGGGTGTGATTACTCACTAGGTTAATGTCACCCAGAAACTTATGTACCCCTTTATCTATTAGGAAGGAGAGAGTAGGGAATATAGACATTCTGAGGGCTTGTAAAGGACCATTAGGGAAATTCCTCAGAATCCGAATGAGCCCGAAGGATGGACGTTATCTTGTAAAGGGGATCTGTCCTGTCAAGGTTACATTCCTGTCTTCTCCCAGACAGATAATAGGATTTCCCGTGGGACCCAGACTAACTGTGTTCCCTTCTGCAGTCTGGTTTTCATGTAGATAAGGGAATTCCAGAGAGTCTCTCCTTATTTAAGTGGGCAAAAGCAATCTAAACTCTTCCTTCAGGTCAAATGCTTAGCATTCCCCAAAAGCTCCATATGTGAGACTTGTCATTCTCTGAGCCCCAGCAGTAACTTCTGAGCTGAAGAGACCCACTGACAGTTATGTCATGGAAGATTTCTTTGACCAGAAAGACTAGGAAAGATGAGAAAAGAACCTCTCAAAATGCAGTCTCCTACCAAGTAGCTCAAAATCCCCAGGAAGACAAAGCGCTCATTCCTAGGCCATACTCCAGACCTATGGTCAGAATCTCTGGGAATCAGGCCCAGGAGCCTGCATTTTTAACAGCCCCCTAGATTTTAAGGTTCACAGATAATGAACCTTTATTGAGCCAGGACAGATGCCAACAGGAAAAGACCAGGTCCTGGGACAAGTTTCTATAAACTGCTGCAGCAAATCTAAGTAGCAGGTAGGAAAATGTCCACCAGACCTAGACCAACAAATATTTTTATGAACTTTGAGGGAGGCATACATTGTTTACCTTGTACATACATGGCTTGAGGAGGGCTTACACTGAGCTTGTTGGCTAAAGATAAAAGGAGTAGGATAACCTGAATGAGCGAGAGAGAAGGGAGCTTTGGGGTAGGAGAAGGAAGACCATAAGGGTAGTAATTGTTGTTTCTGGATGGTTGGAGGTAACCATCAGGAAAGTTCATATGAAAACAAGATGTTGTGGCCCTTAGCAGTCTGCCATGATGGGATTAAAATCAAAGTTTCAGCTTATATTTTGGAATGTGAAATAGTCTCTTTTCGGTTTTAGCCCCAAGCTATTAACTGATGAACTTCCCTTTTCTTTTCCTCCTTCCATTCTCCAACTTTTACAGTTAAAATTGGGGACATTTTAGAATGTTTCCCTTGTTGCTGAAATTTGAAATCCAGCCAATCAGAAGGAAGACAGGCTGGAGCCACAGAAGTCAGTTCACTGAGCGCAAAGATTCCTGCAAAAAGATGTAACGACTAAATGAGCCTGCGTTATAGAGAAGGAAATTTGAGAGCCGGGTGAGCTGAAGAGACTGGATCTGGAGGGGAACAAGTGGTTATAGGCCAAAGGGGGACAGGGAGATCACAGAACAGACAGGGTTCTTCCCAGGGTGATGGACTGTGGTGCGCCATTGATGGAAATGGGACAGAAAGCAATGGAAAGGCAGAGAATATATGTTTGACCAGGACCATTTTGAAACAGAGGACATTTCAGTGCACATGTGAAACGACACATCATTATCAGATCTCTACATGGCATTGCACATCTGTATACATTTCAGAGTCACGTGACACTAATAAAACT
The DNA here is from genome assembly GCA_004026965.1 of Petromus typicus. NCBI lineage: Eukaryota > Metazoa > Chordata > Mammalia > Rodentia > Petromuridae > Petromus > Petromus typicus. The sequence continues at coordinate 36,846 of PVIR01001977.1, forward strand.
CAGCGCGAGGGCTGGGTCCTCTGGGAATCTATTAGCTTTCTGCTGCTGGCCAGAGACAATGGCCATTGCCATCTGCAGCCTGGGCCGTAGGTCACACAAAGGACAGGAGAGTGGGGAGAGCAGCCTCGTTGCTACCCAGCACCAGCTCTGGGGAGCCCCCACTGAGGTTATCTCGCAACAGCCTTTTCCAGACGGCCTCATTCCTGCCACTCTTGTGCTGTGGTTGGGGTCCTCATATGTGCCCTTGTTGGATGACTGACTAGAAGTTAAATTTCAAAGACAACTTCAAACTCCTCATGGCTGTGTTCTCCACCCGTCCAATTAGATATGCCTGGAAAGTCAGTCGGGGCCAAAACCTGGGAATCATTTCAAGGACACCTTTTAAGACCAAAAGGCAGCCTTTTAGAATTGACGGTTTCTGTAGATCCAAGTCTCAAGCAGCCTTTCATCTGCACATTAACAGATGCAGGACTCGGGGTTGGGGGGGTGGGGAACCGGGGGAGCTCGTCTGAAACTCCACGTGGTCCCGTTTTCTAAAACACACACATTTTCCTGTTTAGCTTCCATTCTGCCCAGGGGGTCATCTGGGGAACATCACTGCCGGAAATGCATCTAGAGGTTTTCAATTAAAAGAAATTGCCTCAATCTTTGCAACTCATACAAGAACTGTCGATGTCATACTAGGGCCACAAACTATTCACTCTCTGGTAAGCTTCAGGCTGAACTCCCTCAGATGGGGAAAGAAATCCCTCCAAGGCTCACAGCTGCCCCCTGTGACCTCCGGAATGGAGCCACAATGCCTGGTCTTCCGAAGCCCCAGGAAACTGTCAGCAGCAACTGTGGAAAATCAGTCCCGCCGTTCAGTCCCCAGGCTGCCTGAGGCCTTCCTGTCTGTCCTAGCGGGGCCACAGGGACTGGTTGCTTCACACACCCTTTCTCTCACCAAGTCTAGCTCATCTCAAGGTCAGCACTTGCCAGGGCCAAGCCCACCTTGGTCTCTGGGCTTTATCCTAACAGGGTCTCCTAGGCACACAGTACAGGGTGGTCTTGTCATTGCTTCCTGCATGTGCTCACAGACTGATGGCTCCTGTGCCTCCTTTCTGGAATCCCCCTAACTCTGCAGTCACAAAGAATGCTCCCGGGCTTCTCAGGATGTGATTGCTTAAGACAACTCAAGGATATGCATGTTGACACATGCATATGTCGCTGTGTTAGCCTTCCAAGGATGCCATAACAAACTGCTACTGGGTAACTGGGTGGTTTAAACCACACACACAAAAAATTATTTTTGCACAATATTAGAAGTGAGAAGTCCAAGATTAAGGTGGTTTCATCCCGACGCCGCTTTTGGTGACTGATAGATGACCACTGCACTCTGTCGTTTGCACACGGTCCCCCTTCTGTGTGTCCATATCCTGATCTCCCTTGGTATGAGGACAGCAGTAAGGATGGATGAGAATCCACTCTAACAGCCTCATTTCAGCTTAGTTGCCTTTTATAAAGACGCTGGCGCTGAATACTGTCACAATGTGAAGTATGTCTGGTTGGCATTATCAATATGGAGGGAGACACAGTTCAGTCCATTATGGCCATGCATCAGCTACAATTCACTAGAGGGATAGATTTAATATAAAAGACATAAAATACATAAGGGACTTTTTCAGTGGGTTACCACAACGGTCTGTATAAACAGGGATGAGAAAATAGCCATTGACGAGCTGGGGAGCCCGAGGATCTGGTAGAAGGTTGAAGACCTGGAGCTCAATTCAGTGCCTGGTGCAAGTCCAGGTTGGAAAGCCAAGCGGCTGTAATAAGGACTGAAGAGTCTGTGCTGAGCTGAAGACAGACATGAAAAGGCCAAAGCTCCAAAGAGGAAGCAAAAAGGCAAAGCTCGCTCTGCTCTTTTTATCCTTTCAAATCTATAAGTCCATTGTTTGGTACCACCAGCATCTGGGGGGGGGGGGTCTTCCCTTCTCAGTTTACAGTCTACATGTTGATTGTTTACAAGCACATTCAGAGATATGCTCCACTAGCCATTTCTTAATCCATTCAAGTTGTCATAGCACAATTAACCCTATAGGTCACAAGGCCAACAAAAGACCCAGGCCTCCTCTTTGCCCACTCATCAAACTGTCCCACAAGCTAAAGAAACGTGGCAGTGAAAGAAAGTCAGCTACTGGGGGTTCACAGTCCTGGTAGAAAGCTCACTGGGAAGAAGAGTTGGAAGGGAATAACTGTTGGGCCCTTGTCCTAACTGTGTGGAGACTCATCTCCCTTATTCATGAGGGTCCCCAAGCCCTTTTCACTGTGAGAGAAGAATGGCTTGTAGCTGTGCCACAGCTCCAGAGCAAGATCTTTCACCAATGATTCACACACGTCACAGGTAATAGATGTCACTTAGTGCCTGCAGAGCTCTGGTTACTGCAGGAAACCTAGGCACTCATTCCAGGTCTGCTCTGAGTACTTAAGATCTTAGCAGATAAAGAGGTCATATGGAGGATCCTTTGTAGAGACAGACTGATGCAGGACCAGAGCCCGCTCGAGGCTTCATGCAGCTATTTGAAGAGAACTGTTTTGATTGTCAAAATGGATGAGCTCAAATATTTCAAGAAATCTACTCTCAAAGGAACACGACACATGCATCTACAGACTCTTCAGCCCTTAAAACAGAAGCGCTGCTATTTGTGAACAAGTCCTACAAGATGTAGAAACACATGGTATGGGAAAGAGGAGGATCAGGCCAAAAGTCTGAATGACAGTGACTTGGAGAGAAGCTGCTGTTTGAACTGAGCATGTAGGGAGAAGAAATCAGGCTGAGTGCAGGCAATAGGAGCCCTGAGTAGGGTGTACCACCTGCAAAAGAACCAGCTTCAGGTAAGAACCAGGTGTGCTCAGAGCTGAGAGAGGGAGCCACAAGCTTGGAGCTGACCTAAGCAAAGGCAAGTTTCCCAAACATGGATCCAGGGATGCTAGAAGCAGGGCCTGCAGCCAAAACAGCCCCTCAGATGGATGGCAGGAGAGGCCGGCCTGTTCTCGGACTCAGCACCTCTTGCACATGTGAACCAAAGCCGGCTCCACATCTTGGCAGCCCACAAACTCGCTCTCCACTGTCAGCATTATTGCTTTCCAGGAATCTCCTGTTTTTCAAAGTATTGTTGCCAAGATGTGATGTTTTGCAAGCCTCAAGGCCCGTCTCCCTCCTCCTCTCTGGAACTGATGAAACCATTCATCTTCCAGCCCCAAGCAGCCTTGCCCCACCCACCCTTGCTCCAAAAGTCACCCCAGGTTCTGGCTGAGACCCAGGAGTCCCAGAGGCAGAAGACAAGCCCATCTGTCCCAACCAGAACTGGTGACATGGGGGGATGTGGTAATAACAACAACCCTGGTTGGCAGACACTCCCAAGGGACATGGACATTTCCATGCACCCACTGTGTTTTGGCAAGGGATGTGGTAGGCTTGTTTCCGGGTATACGAATTAAGAGGAAGGACCCTTCCTGAAGTATCTGCTTGAAAGCCATATTTTAGACTTACTCCTTAGCTCACTGACTTCGGCCCCATGTTGATTAATCAATACAGAAAATATTAATTCAAATTTCCTTTCATTAGACAAAGGAAAGGTAGGACAATGACAGAGAAGATTCTCAGGCTATCATTTTTACTCAGCCTCCCAAGTAAATACTGATATTTGCCAGCCCACTGCCATGTTTCATCAACTCAGGCAAAAACATCTGAAGGCTAGAAAATATGTAATTACTACACATTTAAAAAGGTATGGGAGGACCAGGGATTTAGCTCAGTGATTCTGGCACTTATCTTGCAAGCGCAAGGACCCGGGTTCGATCCTCAGTAACCACATACAATACTGGGCATGGAGACTCATGCCCAGCAGCAATCAATACCACATACCACAGTGCCGGCACGGTAGTTCACACCTGTAATCCCAGCACTCAGGAGGTAGAGGCAGAATGATTGCTGTGATATGAGTTTGAGGCTGAGCTCAGGGCCAGCCTGAACTACAAAATGAGACCCTGTCTCAAAAAAAAAAAAAAGCTATGGGAAAGTACTGCTTTCAAAGTTTTATATGTATTGTTAGTACACAATATGAAGGGGCCTTCTGGTTTAACAAAAAAAATAATACAATACTGTATTAAATCCACTCATGATTTTTTTTCTTTTTTTGTTGTTGTTCTAGGGTTCAAAAGTAGCACATTAACACTGAGCTACATCCCAAATCCTTTATTAAAATATCTTATCTTGACAGAGTTCTCACTAAGTTGCCCAGGCTAGGCTCAAACTTGCAATCCTTCTGCCTCAGCCACCAGAGTGCCGGCATTGTATGCACAAGCACCACGACATCGGCTTACCTGTAACTCTTAATGTTTTAGCAGCCTTGGGCAGACCCAATGATACTGTGATTTCACCATGAAGAATTTTTTTTAAAAGCTGTACCTTTAACCTCATCCTTCAGGATCACATCCAAACTGTCCTGTCCCACACATCCTTAAGCAAGCAGTCAACTAATTCGGGACTCAGTTTCTCCTTACTACACATTGCAGAGCCTCTCCAATTGTTAATGGAGTTCATAGTGAGCAACTCTGTCAACAGATTCCCTTCCTTTCAGGAAGCCTAGTCAGGTTGCAGGAAGGAGAGACCAGAACTGAACTGCTTTGGATAAACTCAAACTCTAGGGTATCAACCCTGGGATCATAACTTCCCAGTATCAAGCAAGCAGCTTTGGAGGAAACTGAAAACAGTAAGATAACAGTTGGAAGGACAAAACAGTTGCCACAAGACCTGACTAGCACTGAGATAGTTTTTAGAAAGTCTATTTTGTCCCTTACAGATAGGGCAGTAGAGACATGTAAGTCTATAAACCCTGCCATGCCAAAGACAGAAATTTGAAAAGTGATATACAAATCTCTGGTTTTAAACTTTTAGCTGTTTTGATTCTAGAAATCTACAAATAGATCATCCATGGAGGCTCAGGAAATAAAACAAACAGGTAGGAATCCCCGTCGCCCACTTCCTCATCTCCAAACACCTCGTGACATAATGAATCAAGCCAGCTGCCATCACATCTACCATCATTTTCACCTGTCCCTCTGGCCTCCCTCCCAGCTGTCACGGAAGTGCCAGTACTAGAATCAGGACAAAGCCACACAGTCTTCTCACATGACATCCCACAGATGAACAGTTCCAGAGCAGCCCCTAAGAAAGGAGTCTCACAGAGGTCCCAGAAAGAGGAACACAAAGTCAACACACATCTCTCTCACAGGACCAGGGATATCAGACCAGCAGATTGCTCGTATCACTTCCTGACCAGGGCTCTTGCCAAAAGTCCTGCAAAATAATCTTCCCCAAATAGTGCAATAAAAATCACATCTGATTTCCTGTAGCTGAGGACAGCAGTTCCCAACCATTATGGCACTAGGGATGGTTTCATGAAAGAAAAATTTTCCCCAGACCAGGATGGTGTGGGTGGGGGAGGGGCTTGGGATGAGGTAAGTGCACTGAATGTATTATGCACCTTGTGTCTTGTATTATGCTGGACACTTTATTTCTATTATTATTACATTAGACTTTCATGAGAGCGCACAATGCAGATCCCTCACAGGCACAGTTCGCAGTGAGGTTCACACTCCTACGAGAGCTGAAAGCAGCAGCTGAGCTGACAGGAGGCAGAGCTCAGGCTGGAACGTAAGTGAAGGGAACGGCTGCAAATACAGATGAAGCTGTGCTCCCCAGCCACTCACCTGCTGCGTAGCCTGGTTTCGAACAGGCCATGGGCCAGCTGGGGACCCCTGGTTTTGGAGACACTTTGCAGGAATGGAGGCACTCGGGCAGCTGGGGTATAGAAGCAACAAGATCTTCATGGGAGGATCAATTTCCTCAGCCTGTGTCCTCGATAAGTGGATATGAACAACTACAAAATCAAACATTCTTACTTTACACACATGTGTTATAAAGGACATCGTCAGAGGAGGGTTATCCTGGCAATCAAAGAAGAGATAACTCCCTAGATGAGAGAATATAACTAGCAAGAGGCCAAGAGAAGGTCCAAGACAGGGCACTGCCTCTTCTGTCCTTCCTCCCTCTCATATGCCTTCTCAGCTTCACTCTCTCCATCCCACCCCCAGGACCTTCTATCAGTATCATCAGTTCAATAACTGAGAATCAACTGTGGGTACCTGCAGCGGTCCTGGTATTGCTGTAGGTATTAGAGATAATAATAGGGAACATGATACACAGGATCCATCACTCGCAGTTTACATGGGAAATAGGTAAACCAATAAGCAAATAAGAAAGTTACATCTTGTGGAGACAAAAATGGAGAAAGGAGAAGCCTCCTTTTTTCTCTCTTTCTTCTGGGGACTGGAACTACCACTTTCATAGTAAGCTATAGCCCTTGCCTTTTTTATTTATTTTGAGATAGGATATTGATAAATCACAAAGTTGTTGCAAGCTGACCTCAAATTTGTGATCTTTCTGTTCCAGCTTCCCAGAATGCTGGAATTATAAGCGTATGGCTCAGTGTCCAGCTAATAAATGGGCTTTTTATGGAGAATAAATGACTTTCTTCGAATACTTCTTAAAACTACTACATTTGGCCTGTGTTACTTTACTCCTAACCCCCAACAGAAGATACTCATGCCCATGCCCAAAATAAGCCTCCAGTGAACTACCTGTCCAACTGTGTAGGGTGGGACAGAAAAACATGGCAGACCTTCCAGAAGTGCTGAGAAGAAACAGGAAGTGTCTAGGATGAACAGGAAATACAAGAAACAAGAAGTAAAGAAAGTGCAGATCTTACTGAACCAAGCAAGGATCCTTAAGGCAAAGAAATGTCTTTAGTTAGTAAAAGGTCGATTCTCAAATTTTCTACTTCCAAAGCAAACACACCAGGGAGAAGCTGATAAAAAGAGGTGTGAAGAAGACCATTCTCGTGGGGGACGTGACAACTACTTTCACGGACTAAAAGGGAGCCAGGGTGAAGGAGTGCTGAAAGTTTCCCTCCCTCCAACCCTGAGGGAATACGTTAACTCTAAAAATGATAATTCTGTTGACCATGGCCAATCTCTGCTAGCTCAGGGAAAATGGAAACCTCAGACAGAGCCCAGTGACTAACTAGTTCCTTCACCTTCACCCGGTATAGCATGAATTATGATAACAATCGAGGCTTAGCCAGTTTCCAGAGAAGCTTACAGGAGAGTGAGATCTCTGGCTGAAACATTTGTTGAAGAAGGAATGCCAAATGCAAATATTTTGAGGCCACATTATTTATTGTCAGAGACTCAAAGAAACTATTTTGTGTTTTCTCTATAACTTCATCTTCTATTTCTCATGAGACCCCAGCAGGGCAGTAGAAGCAGTGAAGACTGGCCGATTAACAATAGCTCAGACGTTTCCAATTGAAACGGTCTCCTTTCAATTTAAACATTCAGTCAGTTTATTCAAAGTTCAATTCCCTTTAGGATAGCTCAGATTCTAATAGCCTCTCTCCTATATGGCAGCCAACTCTTTGGGATGGGAGGTGAGATCTTTAACTCTGAAGAAGCCAGAAAAATTATCTCTGAATCTCCCTACTAGAACGCTTTCCAGCCATGTTCTCTATCCAGTCCTGCCTTCTTCTTTATGGAGAGATGTCAGCGTTAGGCAGCTGTTAGCAAGCATTCTGGTGTTGTGACGAAAGACATGAAACAAACAAAGGAGGAGATGCTGTGTTGGGGCTCACAGTTTCAGAGGGTTCAGTCCATGATCAACTCGGCCCAAGGCAGAAACGTCATGACGGAGGAAAATGACAGAGCAGAGCAGCAGCCAGGAGGCAGAGTGGAGAACGTGTGGCAGCCAGAGCGTCTGCTCACAGGCCTCCTCCTCCTCCTCCTCCTCTCATTTTTGTTCAGTCAGGACCTCTGTCTTTTACGTGGTGCTACCTACACTCCGGGTGGGTCTAGCCCAACAATTTGCTGTCCTACATGCCAGTCTCTTCTGAAAACCCCCTCACCAGCATGCCAGAGTGTGCCTCACTAATTTCAGTGTCTCCCAGTCCAACCAAGTTGACAGTTGAAGCGAACCACCACAAAAGGTACGATACCTCGGTTGGAGTGGGGTCAAAGACAGTGGAGGTTTCTGGTTTTCCCATGGCCTGACCCACTCAGTTTCTGTGTCTTACTCAGACTGGTGTTAGGACAGCCTCTGTTTAGTCCTCCCAGAACACTAAAAAGTGTTTCCCTCAGTCTATTTGTTGCACTATTGATCGAGTAGATAATACTGGGAGTTGGTCTTCTGCCTCCCACAGTAGTTCACCCCACTGCCAAGTCTCTTGTGACATATTGAAGTGGCCAAGAATAGAGTTTCGCCCACATGTTTAATTCTTTCTTTAGTACAGTCAGGGAAGTACACCACTGGTCTTGATGTTTCAGTCTTCTCATGCCAGTTTGGATGCTTCTGGCAGGAGAGGATGAGATCCCTGATCCTCTTTTAGTTATTTTCCTTCTCTGTCTCCACAATCTCAGGTCTAGCTAAAAGTTTAAAAACCTCTCCTGCATAATCTGTCTTCGTCTTGCCTTACAAGAAGACGAGCCCCAGCCTATTAGTCATTGACTAAAGTGTAGCTCTTCCATAATGGTGAAAGCATTTTAGGATGTGAGTCTACCAGCTTTGTATTTTAATATGTTAAAAAAATTCTTACTGTCTTCTTCCTTTCTACACAGTCTGGATTTCCAGACTATTGTCTTGTTGCAAAAGTCTGTTTTATATATGGGAAACTTCCTTTCTCTTTGCATCTTGACATAACAAGTCTTATTCTTTCCCAGCCTCCCCCAAGGAGCAGCAGATGGTTCAGACTGTGAAAGGAAAACTAAGAAGAAGTTCTGCCCACAAAAATACCAGGGGTAAAGGGACATTAGTAGCTTGCAAAAACAAAACAAACAAACAAACAAAAAACTTATCCGCATTTCATAAGCCTATTACTGAGATTGAATCAAATACTTGGCCTCAGCCTGGAGTGCTCTTATTCTCAGAAGAGTCACACAAACACTTCACTGGCTAAGAATGATTGCACTAAGACCCACAAGTTGTTCTACTTCATCTCTCACATGAATGTTTATTCCTCCCTGTCTTTTCCACTCATCCAACTCTTTAGTAAGATGCTACAACAATCTCATTGTCACCGACAGGCTTCTGAATCAAAGGGAACCCAGCCTACCAGCTTGTGATAGGAACCTGAAGGCCAAGTTGATGTCTTTTTACTGCCTGAGATGGAGAGAGGGAGCTCAACTTCATAGTTTTACAAAATTACCAATTTGTAACTTATGTCTTTCGCCATGTCTGAAGAAAACCTTTCCAGGCTAACTGCCACAGTTCCTTTCAAGATTCTGTCACATCGCAAGAAAACTGTGTGGATTCTTCTAACCCTTTTGGGTGGGGAATCAAGTCAGGGAAGTCAGAGATAACCGAAAAAAGAATCCAACTGCAATGTCTGAGGATTGTTCTCAGTCACTGACTTCTCTGGAAGCCATCTCAGAGAGACAGAGCTAGGGTTATGTTTGATGAAGCATTTGTGTGGCAATTTAATTTGCAAAGGACTATCTCATCCACTCTCTCTCAAAACCCTATGAGGTGACTACGATAAGTACAGGCATCTGCTTTGACAGAGGCACCAACCTCTAGGCCACAAAGTGTTGTTTGAAATGCTTCAAATAAACCCTGATGTTTTTAAAAGCAGATTATCTTCACAGTGTCGAAGAGGGACATTAGGCAGAAATCTTCATAAAGACCTGGCAGATTCAGTGTTGCCGCTCTGTGATGGAGAGTGAGGTAGTGGACACTCACTGGTTCTTGCTTGACTTGGAAGCAGAGAATCCAGGTTCTCACCTTGGTCCTTGCTCCGCGGTGAGTGTTCACAGAGTATGGAAACTGCCACTGAACTTCTCTCGGCCTTCGTTTCCTTGCCCACAAAATAGGAATAGTGATTGTATCTGCTCCCATCTCCTCACCAGATGGTTGTAAGTATCGATATGTGCTCTGCTTTTGGAGGAACTTTTAGACACAGCCAACTAGTGATGGTGACACATCACCCATAGCTACCACATGCCCCAGCTCCTCCTCCTAAGACATGTCAGTCTTAGTGTTGCTGTCTCATTATCTCAGCAAAGAAAGGGTTGTGGGATGTGTGAAACCAGGCTGACTTGAATTTATCCCTGCTTAGAGATGACCAGAGGAAGATACGTAGTGCAAATACGGTGGAGGGCAAGGCAGTTGAATTTCTCTGTACCTTAAAAGAGCACTTTCAAAGCACTGGATGTACTTTTCTCTTTTAAGCTTCACAAATAACCAAGTTGTTGAGCAAGGTAAATAGCATCATACAGATACAGGGACTGCAGAAAGGAATTAAATGGTGTGCCTTGACCACATGAAATTGGAAATTAGGTCTCTGATACATTTTCTAGTCTATTCTTCTCAAAGCTTCTAGTGTTTGATTGAGGGCTGAAACTTCAGTACTAGCAATAAAAAATTCATACACCCTTAACAAAGGCATTTTTCCAAAATTCACCAATACTCACCCTCACTGTTCTTTGAGTGTCAAGTACTTACAGAGTGTTGTATCAATTTACAAATATATGTTGATCCCCCTTTAGGGGATCAGTATTGTGCTAGGACTCAAAAGAGGTGTTGAAGTAAAGTGATTGATGGCTTCAAGGGTTTATGAGTCCATTAGCAGAAACCACACAAATATAGGAAGCAGCAATGAATGATCTGAGCCAGAACCAAAACTAGCTCAGGGCTTGGCAACTGCTCAGCTCTGAGGGAGCATGAAATAACAAGAGACTGAATCACTAATTAATGGAAAACATGCTATTCTCTGCTAGGTTCAAGATATTAAAAATACAGGAGTGGATTGAAAATAAACCATTGAAAGTAGGTATGATTAAGGAAAATGTCATGGAGAAAGAGAAACTTAACTGGATATTAATAGATCGGTAAAGATTTTATGTTGAGGGAAAAGATGAAGGTATGTCCGGTAAGAGGAAAAAAAGAACAAAGTTCCAGACAAAGGAATATATAGACAGTTCTTAACTTACAGTGGTTCAGATAATAGTTTTGGGGTTTTGACCTTATATTGGTACTGCTTTTCACTTTCAGAAATGTATTCAATAAATTATGTAACATATTCAACACTTTGCCCAGCTCTAGGGTAAAATAAGTGTTCTAAACACATTAAAGGTGAGCTAGGCTGGCTGAGACATTTACCAGGTTGTATGAACAAATGTATTTCCAACTTATGATGAGTTTGTTGGCATGGGACCCCACTGTAGATTGAGGAGTACCTGAAGAGGATATGTACACTATAATAAGTTTGTAAAGTCCCTCTCTTAGGGGTCAGGAAAGGCTTGATACATAGCATTTGCCAATTTCCATAGTATGAATTCTCCTAATACGGCTGACTTCAAGCTACCGGTGTGATATTGCACAAGGCAAAAGGCAAGTTGGGAAGAGATGGGCACAAATGCCATCTTAGAATATTCAGTGCAAATGAAACAAACAGATGGTCTTAACCGCACAGCTAATGGTAAGATCATTAAGAAGCTATAAAAGTGTTACGTATTAATTTTATAAACATCATTTATTTCATTGTAAGTTTATATCATTTGTTTTTTTTAATAATGGCTGTGTTTAATAACTGGCTCACACATTTTCTGAAAATTTAGTTTGAGTTCTTGGGAACCAGGAAGCGACCATTCTACCACACTCCTATTACATGTACCTGAAGGAAGAAACACGTTCCACAGAGACAGTTCATGCTGAAGATTAGCAGGATATAAAATCTACAGCAGGCAGTCAGATTACAAAGAACAGAACATTGTCTACCAAGAATTACAAAGTGTGATCAAAAAATATAGTGAACGCTTAACTTTTTTTTTTTAACTTCTTACAACAAAAACACATTGCCATTAATACCCTTCAAAATGCTCTCCCTTGCTTCGAACATATTATCCCATCCTTCTTGTCACTTTCTAAGGAGTTCTTGAAGTCCTTTTGGGGGAGTGTCTTTAGTTAAACTGGCATGGCTGTCTCAAAGTCCTGAATCAATTCGAAGTGTTTGTTTTTCATGGACATTTGTTACTTTGGGGGAAAGCCAGACGTTGCATGGTACCAGTTCTTCTGCACACGGAGGATGAGGGCACACAGCGATGTTTATATCAGCCAGTCTTTCTGCTTGCTGCTGAATGATATTTGGCAGCTGAATTTGTAAAAGCGCTCACGAAGAGAACAATCAGAACTGCTTCGGAGAGTGGCAAGGAGGGAGTAGGTGTGCTCACAGTGAGAGCGAGTACTTTGAGCGTGCTGAATAGCAGTGTTTCTTTTCCTGGTATAAATTTTTAAAAATATAAACATTCCCTATATAGTCGATTACAACTCACAGTAGGTTGTAGGAGGTACTGAGTGAACTCAAGCAAGGAAAGAAACTGCAGCGACGTTTGAAAGTCTCGCGATAGGTAAACTGAGTGAAGGGAGGGAGACCAGTGGAGGGAGACCAGTGGGAAGAATTCACTCAAACAATGGGAGGCACAGGGAGCTTCGAGTGAGGACAGCAAATCGAGAATGTGAGAGACATTTGGAAAATCTAGCCCCAGTGGGTGCTCAGATGTGGGTATAAGAAGAACGGCCAAAGAAACATGAGGTTAGTCTGGGTAGCTGAGAGAAGAACCCTGAGCGCCTGAAATGACCTGGAAGGCGGAGGCTCAGCGGCAGTGGCCAGGGAGATGGATGTCTATTCAACAGCTGTGAGGAGACAGAGGGCCAGAGTGCAGGGAAAGGCGATCAACATGTCAATTCAGAAGTTTCAGGCCAGAGCTAGCAGAACTCTTGAGATAAATGAGAAGAAAAGAAGAATTAAGCTTTGGCATCGTTTGTATATCCAGAAGAAGAGCAGCCACCAAAGACTCCAGACAGGAAGCTTCAACCAGGGGCCAAGGTCACAAATACCAAGATGAAACTGTTACCAAAAGAGAAGAGGTAGAGATGTGTTGTAGACTAAAACAAAGAAAAGTTACTTCTCCTGTCGCAGGAAGAGTAGCCCCAGGAAGAGACACAAATGTCTCTATTTCAGGCTGAAACTGTTCTCTTAGCCTGGGAACAGGCCTCCGTACTGTGCCTCACTCTGCTCTCTGTCAAGAAGAACTTCCCAGTTTGTCGGCATAAATGTGTGTCTTAGCATGCCGGTCAGCCTCTGACAGAATGATTAACTGGTCCACATCAATAGTGTTTTAAAACCTAGGACATACCTCATGTGTCTGTCGCCTTCTGGGATGGCAGTTTGTGAAATCATCAGGGGTCACGTTGCCTCCCGTTGTCTCCTCTGAGAAGATCCTCCATGAAACCTAAAAAAGCAAGGCTGCCCCTTGGAGAGGAAAATCTTTTAACTGTTCAAAAATAATAAAGTACGAATACAGCAGGCTTCTTAAAGGAATGCGTGCTATATGTCCATTGTCTGTTACCAAAGCCAGAGATACCCACATGGAGTCGTTGGAGATTACTATATAAATAATGAGGACTCTTAAAAATGTAAAAGCTAATTCAATAGCCTTTTCCTTAGTCTTATTTTGGATTATGGCTGTTGAGAGAGACAACAGAGTTCAAGCCAAGTAGAAAGATAATACCCCACATATTGTGTTTAACATACTTAACAGAAAGAAAAACAAAGCTTACTCTACAGGTTCAATTCCAAATTTTAGTAATTCCAGCAATTCTTTCGCTTCATGAAGTATGGAGAAGAACAGCAATATTCATATTCTTGCTTTATTTCACAATATATCACATCATTTTTCCTTGGATGTGGACATATGTGCCTCTCTTCCTTCTGTCCTAATCCCTGTCCGTGCATTTTTTTATTTTATTATATTAAAAATATAAGAATTTTTCATTTTATTATCATTCAAGATAAAATGTTCTGTAACCATTACAGGATATATGAAAACTGTCCACATATTACTACAGCAGGCTTCAATTAGAGGGACTTTTTTCTGATTCCAGCTAAGCTACATGGATGGTTCTGCAATCAGGAAACAACAGGAGAATCAAATAAAAATGACAAAACTGTTTGTTAGAAGGGCTTTAGGGAAACAGACATCCTAAATTTTACCAGTGGCACCATAAAGAGAAGAAAGCTTCTTAAAAGCAATTTTGCAATATGTGACAAGTCGTAAAACCATCCTACTCTTTGACTTGTAGAAGCCTCTTGGGGGGAAATGTCCCAAGGAACAATTCCAAGGAAACAAACATATTTGTAGGAAGATGACTCTCGAGCCCTGCCATATATTAAAAGGAATAATTGGAAACAGCCCAAGCACTCAACTGTGAGGAAGTAACTTTGGCCAACAGTGCTATATGAATAATAATGGAATATGAGGTGGTCACTAGGAATGACAATTACAGAGAAGATTAGGAAATCTGGGAAGGATCATGCAAAATCATTCCATGTAGGAAGTACAGAAACTAGATGCATCAAGATCAAGTGCCCAAACTACAACCCAGAGCCCACTTGCTTATCGCAATGTGCCAACACTGCAATTAAACCTGAATTCTGGGCTGCTGGAGGGATCCTGAGGTGACTTGGCTCACGTGCCATTACAGAGGCCTCTGCATGCCTGCTGAGGTAACCCCCACAGGGACTCACACTGTCTAACTAGACCCGACGTCCTAATAGCAAGTCAGATAAAATGCTCTATAATCCAATTACCTTCTAAACACATGAGTTGCCATACGTTGGCCTCCAAATGCACAGAGTCAAAGACAGAACCACACATTTCCGGAGTAGGGTATGGTATAAAGAGCTGGTGACGTAGCTCTGCGTCTCCTCAGACCGGCCTCTGGGACCTCCAGGGTTCACTTTATTAAATCCTCCAGCTCTAGGCTGGTAGGTAGGTGAGAAAAGAGAGGCAAGACCAGAGGTGAGGGAGAAGCGGAGCTGCGTGGCCTGTGTAGCTGAATGTTTATCAAATAAGACCTTAAACCAGGAAGGTGGCTCACACTCGTCAGCCCAGCGCTCAGGAGACTGCGGACGGAGGCTCGCTGACTGGGTTCCGAGCCAGGCCAAACTCCACAGGGAGACCTTGCCTCAAACAAACGTTAAGGCTTTAAAAAGTTGAGAAATACCAAACTGCCCCTTTCACTTTGTCCTAGGTATTTATCCAGCCGAGTTAGTGGCACTTAAATTGGTTTCCAGGGGTCCTGTCAAAGGTGTTTGCACTGAAGCCCACAAGTTTCCCCGAGTAGATCGATCACAGCAAATAAGTACCTGCCGGCAACTTACCAAGGAGAGTGGACACAGGGCAGACAGGTGGACAGTCTCTCGCTGAGTACGCTTGTACACTTAAAAGCAGACTTTAAAGAGAATTTTAAAATTTTATTAAGGGAAGTAAACTAAATGGAAGATCAAAGCATCTCATTAAGTACATGACTGCCAGCATTCCATTGTTCTGTTAGACGTTTATTCTTGTCTTAGCCACTTTGTTCGTCACTGGGACAAAATCCTGGACACCCACCACTTAAGGGAGAAAGGTTTCTTCTTGGCTCGTGTTTCAGGCGTCTCTGCCCTTGCATGGTTGGCTGGTTCTGGGCAGGCGCAGCAGAATGGGAGGAAGTGGTGGAGGGAAGCAGCTCACATCAGAGTGCACAGGAAGAAGCCAGGAAAGGAGATACACCTCTTCCGGTCACACCCACCACGTCCCATGTCTTCTAACCAGATTCTACCTCCTAACAGCAAGTCATGTAAACTGCTCCTTAACCCAATAACCTTTGAAACACCTGAGACTTGTGGGCCGTTCTACACCTAAATCACGATCCTACTTCTTCTATCTGGGTGGATGATAAGACTTTCCAGCTCTTGACTCTAAAACCCAGCCTACCACCTCCTCAGACTCCTGCTTCATCAGAGGTCCAGCATCTCCAGAGCTACCACAGTCCTCTCCCGTGACCTCTTACCCTCTGTCCCAAATCTTAATGACATGTTGAAGCCTTCCTTTTCCCTTTGGGGAGTAGTGTGCCAGTCTGTGTTTAACAGCTAGCTTTCTTAGAAAAGCCTTTATGGACTGCTTTTGTCAACTGCCCTAGTGTAAAGGTTCTTGCCAGGGTTGACTCTAAAGCACCAATGTGACATCACTGATTCAAGAGGAAACACACACAGTTACGCAGGATTTACACTGTACAGATTCAAGAAGGAAGAGGGCCTAGTAAAACATGACAAAATGATTTGGAAGTGAGTTTTGATTACTTTGTACTTTTAAAATGTGTTTAAGCATAAGCTTGCAAAATTTAAGCATTACATCTGAATAGTAGCTCATGAGGTTCCTGACAAGTTAATAGTTAGACCTTGCGAGCCAACCCGAGGCCACCACTCTAGCACATCACTCCACCTCTCCACTGAGAACGGGACCCTAAAATGGCTGTGAAAATATCTTTATCATTTGACACTATCTTACTCAAGAATTTCTTCTCCAGGAGAAAGTCAGCACATAAAGGAGGTTTTCCTTTGACATTTCTGCCAAACCTGCTCCATCTCCTATCTTGGTTTCACTTTCGTCCTCTACCTCTTTTGGCATATCTGTGTGCCCCGCATTTTCACCCTGTCTCTGTATCTCTTTTTATTGTCCTTGAGAGATCTCATTCACCGCCGACACACGGGGGATTCTAAAATGGTTCCAGCAGCAGCAGCTGAAAACTCCCTTGGCTCCTTGGTTCAGGATGGCTACGGTCACTCCTCCTGGAGATGTCTGCCTGGACAAGGATACCATGAAACACTGGGACGAAGGGCTCGAGCTGCCACAGACCAGGGGGCTTGAACAACTGCGATGTACTTTCTCGTGTTCTGGAGGCTGGAAAGTTGAGATCAGGGTGGCAGCAGGGCTGGTTGCTTCTGAGGCCTCTGTTCTTGGCTTGGAGATGTGTCTGCATGTGAGCTCACACCCCTGCTCCTTCTGTGCATCTGAATTTCTTTTTCTATTGGTTTGAGACTCCATCTCACCATCTCCTTTTCACTTAATTTCCTCTTCAAAGGTCTTATCCCCAAACACAGTCACATTCTGAGGTTCTAGGGATTCAGGCTTTAACAATATGAACTTGGGAAGACATGATTAACCCTTATTAGCCAGAGATCCTCCCTCCCCTCCCAGGGGGCGGCAACCACAACACACCCATCAAGTATTAAAGTAAACTCTGCCCACATTCACAGCCTACTACCTTATCTGAGTTCTTAGTGAAAAAGTGAATGACTTCTTTTGTAATAATGGAGACTGAATCTATCCCACCAATAAGCTACATCCTCGGCCCTTTTGATTTTGAAACAGGGTCTCATTAAATTGCCTAGGCTGTGTGCTCAAACTTGTGATCCTCCTTCCGCAGCTTCCCAAGAATCTGAGATTAAAGGCACGTGCCACTGTGCCTGGTTTAAAGGAACTTTTGTAGACAATTGTTTGGGGCCCAGAATCCAACTGGTTTCCAATTATTTCACAATCCACAGAAATCTGACAGCGTGGTAGAGAATCCTGATGATACAACAGCATGCCTAAGTGTGGAGGAGCTCTTATCAAGCCACCTGACGGCTCCCAGTTTCCCCCTTACTTTCTCCAGTGAGCTTTGCACCACGTGCAGCCATCTGACGCCTACAGTCAATTGCTTTTGACTTCCCACTTTTGTAAGCTCGAGGATTATTTCTGGCTTGGAAACAGTTCAGCCCCAAGAATATCAATGCCAACCTCTTTATTCGAGTTAATTTATTTCTCCATCTGTGCCATTCATGAATCTACCCATTTAAACACCTAGAAGCAGGAGACAGTGGATTGAATCCTGCAGATAGTGAAGATGATAAGCAGGTGGCTCCAGGTAGGGAAACACGGAGAGCAGCACTGAAGGGAGAAACACGAGCTGGAGACATCAGATGCTTTCTTCAGTGGCAGATGGAGAGGCAGAGGCCTTGGGGACTGTCATTCCTCTACCTTGAAAGAAGAGTAATAGCTTCAGCAGGCATGACACATTCATATTATTTGTACTTCCTTAATTAACATTACTTTTTATTTGCAAGAGAAAATAGCACATATTCTCTTCTCACTGGTGAAAGTGCAAGAAAGATAAAAGGAAATGTTATTTCAGGTCTTCGTGTTATGGTCTTCATTCCACTACTTTATCTTTTTATGTTTGCTCTCAAAGACTTCAGATCTCTGCATGAGTGTCTGTGTGCATGCATGTATATATCTTCCTATTTATATATACTTCCGTGTTGCTGAAAAGATTTTAGGGAGTTTATAAAATTGCTTAAGATATAACAAGATTGTATGGCTTAAAATGGGATGAAATTTTTGCATATGGCCTTTACTTAAAATGGGATCAACTTTTTGTACCAGATTTTCCTCAGTGAGATTTGCAAAGACATAATTAAATCCATCTGTATAAGCACTTAATGCTCCAAAGAAAATAATGGTGCTAACAGAAGCCCTGGGTAGTGACTCTGGGAATAGTGAAGACTGTGTTCCACGTTTCAGACATATTTTTGCACAACAAATGAAAGGGAATCATTTTCTGTGTGGTAAGTAGTTGTGAAGCTCTAAATACTTCAGATTCCCAGCCTTAGTGTCAAGACTTCCTGACTGAGCACATGTACAGTCCAGAAAGTCTGTACTTCTTGCTGTGATGGGCTAGGGAGACAGGGTGGAGGCTTGTGAGGTGCAAACATTGAGCAGAGAGAAAGTTATTCCAGTTTTGTTCCACACTGGACTGTTAGGGGGATGTGGGCGGTTGAGGGTAGCTAGAGAGTAAGATGATGAACAGTGATTTGACAGCAATAAAGCTTGAATGCCCTAACTCCAAATGCTAAGAACCAAAAACATACATAAACAGTGGACTGGTTGGGGGATCTTATGTAGGAGTGAAGAATACAGCTCTGGCCATAGAGTGGCCTTCAGTTTACTAGTCATATGACCTTATCTGTCACATATTCCATCTCATGGGATCCAACTGTAAGAGAACAACTCTGGAGAAAATTCCCCTTCCATCTTCAGCAGCATGATGAATGAAGAGGGTCTTAGGATGCTGCTGGAGAATCCTATTCTCCCAGTGGCAGGTCTGGGAAACACTTGCTTCTGTCTCCTTAGAGTGCCATAGGGTATTAAAGCCCAGGGCTCTGCCTCCAAGCCTACCTAGAGTCTCCTTCAGTGTGTCAAGTCTTTGTCCTAGATACCTCATTACCAGGAAGTTTAATGTAAAGATTTTGTGCACCTTTCCTTTTCTTTTTTTGGAAAACTTGTCTCATTAGTGATTCATAAATTGTCTTAATCCTTTGCAACAACTAGGACAATGTGCTATAGATTGGGTGGTTGATAAACGACAGATATTTATTTCTTACAGGCCTAGAAGTTGGACATCCAAGAATTGTAGCAGCTTGGTTGAGTTGTAGTGAGGACTCTTTACTGTGCTACAGACACTGACTCCCCCTTGTGACCTTTTAACCTAAAGTATGTCAGTCCCAGGGATCAGCTGGAGACCAAGAGGGACTGGACACCCACAGCTACTGACAGTCCATAGGCGCTCCCCATAGTACTGATGTTGGGAGGTCTCCAGAAGTCCAGAGAAGGAAGGAAAAGCAGCCCAACATGGCCTTGGACAGTGTGGTCAGAAGATTGACCAGTAAGATGTCTGGGATCACAAACATGTAGACCTTGGTGGTTTCACAAAAAGACTTTAAACAATATCTCATAGAAGAAACCAGCTAGGCAGCCACCATGCACATCTACAGACTCTACACTCTCTGCTCAACCCTCTGAGACTTGAGATTGTAGATGCAAAGGTCAATCTGAGGGACATATCCTTTTCCCCACTTGCTCCCAGTTTATGAGCTTAACACAGACCAATCAGATTCTGTTTCAAAAGTTCTTCAAATTTTCTGAATTTTGAATTTTCACTTCACTCAATAATGGTTTGAGCAATGCCTGTGTTTTCTTCAGGTATTTATGTTTCTACCCATTTAGAGAGGATAGCACAGTGGCTCAGCAGGTTTGTTCTGGTGAAAGTAATAACTCCTTGAAGGCAGAAACCATGCCACTCTTTTACTTTGGATCCAACCAGTATTTACTGGCTGTGATTCAGGCCCTGGACTGATTGCTAGATTTTTCCTGATGAGCCAAAGAGACATGACCCAACCCACATGGAACTTAGAGTCTTCTGGGAGAAACAAATGTCACAGTCATAACAATAAATATAAAAGTATATACTGTGGTAAGCATCATTTAAAAAAGACTGACAGATGACCAAGTGGGCAGGAGTAGAAGATATGCCTCAGAATAATGAACCGCAGAGGTTGGGAAAGAAGCAGAGTGCTGTGAAAGAGTCCATAAGGACATTCAGTGGATTGGGAGGAAACCAGGAACAGTTCCATTGAAGAGATAGCCAAAAGATGAGAGACACTAGCCAGGGGCTGACTTGAGGGACAGCCTGTTGGAGGTGGATTGAGTGAGTGAGTCACGGGGCTAGAGGCATGAGAGGAGACTGAGAGGTTAACAGGGGTTGGATCACACAGGGTCTTCATGGGGTGAAAAGGGTTTAGTTCTAAGCTAACTGCTGCAGGAAGCCATCAAAAAGGATACGATTCAAGTTGTGGGCTAGTTTGGTTCAACTTGGAGAAGATCATTCTGTCTACAGAAGATGCTAGAGAGAGACACGGCCACTGACAGATGTGGGGAGATAGGCAGGAAGCTGATAGGGATCTCAGGTGAGAACTGTTGGTAGTGGACTTGAGATAGCATGCTCGAGGTAGAGGGAAATGGACAGATTGCAGGCGTACTGAGAAGATGAGTCAGCAGAGACTGACTGTGATAGAAAGACAGTATGGTAGGGGTAACTGGTTGTCAGTGTCTCCCCTCCTAGATGAAATAAAAAGTAGGGGAGCAGAATTGAGGGACAATCAGGATACCTACTCTGGAGCTGACATGGAGACAGGTGTGAGAGTCGTGATGTTCCGAGGAGAAGCTGAAGCTGTTTTCTCCATGATTCCCAGCAAGTCTCCATGTCCAGGACACAGGACTCATATGTATCTCTCAACTGGAGACAGTCACAGGAACCTAAACACTAAACTGAAAACGACATTTACCCTGAGGCCTGGGTGACACTTCTTCATCTGCAGCTATAGTCATTGTTGCAACATTTTGAAAACACTAAAATCCAACCACGAATGTTCTAGTTAACTGCCAATAGGGAACCAAAAGAGTTAAATGTATAGTAACTATTAAAATCACTCCATTTATCCCCAAACTTCCTCCCATATTAAAGTTCATATACTCAAGTCCCAGTATAATAAAATCTGGATTAAGCTGTTGTAGAGCTTAATGGAGCCAAGTTGCTATGCCAAGTTTCAGTTAATACATTTTAAATGAAAACACACCAGCAAGATTTAGAACAAGGGTCAGGAATCATAAAATAAATACCACAAAAATAATTCTCCATTGTGAAATGACGGGTGTTATGCCCTTGAGAATCTAAAATCTCTTCTGAATCCATCTTTTCACTTGGAGACAATTAGCAGACCATTGGCAGGCTCTATTCTTACCTTGAAATAAGGAAAAAAAAAGAAAGAAAAAAAAATTCAGTTACCAGAGCCAGAACCCTATCTACCCTCATTTCTAAACTTGGCTCTAAACATTTTCAAAATATTGTTACCTTTGCTCAAGGGAAGATACTGACAGACCTACAACTGAGTTCATGCCTGGAAAAGAGGGACCTGGTGGTACAAACATCTAGAATATTCTAGAAGCAGAATGCACTTGTATCTCTGGGGATGTCTTTATTCTCTGGATTCATACTAAACAGTAAGACAGTTTTCTATCCATCCCTCAAAAACCAAATTAATTAATTTTTTTTTTTTTTTTTTTTTTTTTTTAAGACAGGGTCTCACTTTGTAATTCAGGCTGGTCCTGAACTCAGCCTCAAACTCACAGCAATCTTCCTGCCTCTGCCTCACAAGTACTGGGATTATAGGCATGAGCTACTGTGGTATATGGTGCTGACTGCTTATGGATGTGAGTCACCACACCCAGTATTGTTGTATGTGGTTATCGGAGGTCAGACTCAGGACATTGTGCTTATAAGGCAGGTGCTGGAACCACTGAGCTAAATCCCCAAATTCATTTTTAATCCAGCCAAAGAATATAGTATTATTGTCAAGGATGGTAATTCTATGAATATTCTTTGCTCTGGTGACAATGAAGGATGCATCATGTTGTCACCTGTGGGATTTTATCTTTTTAAGCCTCCATAGGCCCTTTCTCCCCGAGATAATCCAGGGACACTGGTGGCCTCTGAAAAGCCAAGACAGGGGGCTTTCTGTTCTGCAGAGGGCTCTGTTCTCTGATGAGCAGGGCCCTTCAGTTAGGCAAAGGCTCAGGTTGGGCACTCTGCTTATATTCCAAAGTCAGACTTGCCTCAAAGTGAGTCCAGGATCTGGGGACCTACTCCCTCGAAGGCCTTATACTCTGCATGTTTCTCAGAGGAAGGCATCTCAGTAGGCTGACCCTTCCTTGGATGCCATTCCTGTGGGTCTTGCTGAATTTCAGCCTCCCTGTTCTGTTCCCCCCAGAGACTGTGCCCCAGCACACTGACTAAATGAAATACCTATTTTCTCATTTCCAAGCATTCCTCAAAAGCAGGAGGCACCTGGTGAGGACCACAGTCAGCCAAACTCCAGGGCAGGAGTTGAACAACAAGGACAGCATCTTCCTTCTGTCTAAGTCACACTTGAGCCTTGGACAAGCCAAGGAAGTAGTAAGTACACTGCCGCATATAACCTGGAAACTATTCCCACTCTCCAGCTTCCACAAATTAATCCAAGATGAGTGCTGCCTTCCACCTCATAGTTCATTCAGGTCTTTTAATGAAATTCAGAGCTTTCCCTTGCACACCACTCAGCTGCCATCCACACTGCTCTCCCATCCCCTCTGCCGGTGGGATTGGCTGGTATTCCCAGGTGAGCCAAAAGTGGCCCCCAGTATTCCCACCTTGTCCACTTCCCTTGGGCCTTAGTAACAGCGGTTGCCCTCCACCTTCAGTGTCAAAGTTTGTCCTTTTCTTCCTCCTTCCACAATGGCTGTGGATTCCATACTTTTTACCCCAGGACCTGAAAAGAACCATTAGCACCAAACACTCCAATAGGTTCATCATGCTTGTCGGTGAATACAGAGTTTAACTGTCTGAGAAGAGCATCTGGACCAGACTTCTCCGCCACTGGCCCAAAGCTGGAGTGAACATAGCCACATATTTGAACTGAATTTTGACAAGCTCTTGTTTCCAGATTCCTCTCTGTCAAAAGTGGGTGTGCCTACCACGAAATGGAGGGTTCGTCTTAGAAAAACATGGAGATGCTAAAGAGAGAAGTGATGGCCTGCTTGTGAGCTATATTTATAGTGTTATAAATATTCTAGTCTCAAAACCACAGGTGATCCCAGGTAGGCGAGGTGAATGAAGAAATTGAACACTTGCCTTAGGGTTTGCACACAACCAAGAGTTTATGAAATTCAAAGTTGATTGGTGAGGGCAAGAGTGGAGTCATGGCCCAGCCTGAGCAATTCTCAGCCTCATAGTTGGGCAAATGGGCCATAGCAAGCAGTCTTTAGGCCAAAACATGACTATCATTTATCCTAATTAAATCTGGTCTGGAGGGGGCCTGGGGCATGTCCGTGGTGCCTTGTAAGAACTTCTGGGAAGCTGTGAGGCTTGTAGCCACCCTATCTGTCTTACAGAAAATAAACAGCAATTAACATCTTGGCCCAAAAATATAAACCTAAACTTTTAGAAGTTATTTCTCAAAGAAGAATCAGTGGTTTTTTTCATTATTATGTATATATTTTTTCATTTTTTATGAATATTGCTGGCCTCTGGCCAGGTATACTCTGCCAAGAGCAAGAAAAATGATGAGAGGAGTTATTTTTCAACATTTCTAAACTGAGTAGAAACAGAAGGTGCAAGGAATCTAGGGAGGAAAAAAAAGAAAGGGGACCTGTATGCTTTGGGGTCCAGAGTAGGGACATATTGCAGGGAGGGATATCTAGCATTCGAGAATGAGTCATAGTGGGATGTGGCTGAGGAAGGGGAGGGAACCATTGCAGGAAGACACTAGAAGACTCTGGACCCTTCCGTAAGGTTAGGGATCTGGTACAGAACTGCTGCCTTGGCGACTTCCTCCAAGCTCATGTTCAAATTCAAAGAAACACCCTAGAAACTGCGTATAGCTAACATGTTACCAGCTCAGCACTTTCTTCAAATGCTTCCCCTACCTTTCAAACTTCCCCATTCTCACACAACTCCATTTTGTTCTTTTTCTACACGAAATAGCTAATCCATCTGACTTCTGTGAATTGTGACAATCTAGAGTAGCCCAGCTGTCTTTGATTTGTCCATCATCTCAAAACTCAAACGTTTATGACCTCTTTCTTATAGATATATCTAGCCCAACTCATATTCTGTAGCTTTTAACAAGGGAGATCCAAGCTTTCATTTGACACAAGACTAGAACACACTACCCACCAGGCTGACTCCAGGCTCCTTACCTGGACCAAGAGGGAACAAAGAAATACAAGAGCGGACAGGGAGGGAGGTAGTTGGGAGATCATTTGTTTTAATTCATAGAAAGCATAAAGTGAGGGTATAACTAAGTAGACATAACCAGGAACAGAAGTTGGACATGGGGGAGGTTATGCTGAAAGTCACGAATCCATGGTGTGTTCTGTGTAGACAATTTTCATTTTAACCTACAGTGTATTGATATCTTCATTCATGTTTCATTGTCTCCTACCATCTCTATAGCAGGATGAATTCCCCCACATGTAGTCATAAATCCATTATTTTACATTCTTCTTAGGAATCTTGTTCCAACAAGTAACCCCTTTCTTGTATCTTCAACTGTCTTTTTTTTTTTTTTTTCTTAACCAGCAGGGCTCAAACATGTCCAAGTCTCTTATCTCTAAAACAACAACAAACTAATCAACTACATGAAAGAAAGAAAGAAAATCCCCTCTTCTGACACTGTCCTCTTAATTTGTTTCATATGCCCAGTTCTCCCAAGAAGGAAAGAGATTTCCCAGGAAGGGGAATAGATATTCACTGTCTCTACTTCCTCATTTCCCATCAACAGCTCTTACTGAAGTTGCCAATAATCTCCAGTCTCCAAACACAGTGGCTTTGGGGCCTAGCTCTCAATCCTGGTCTTATTAGACATTGTTGCTTCTCGGAATTCTTTGTTCCCTTAACCTCTGTGACTCCTTTTTCCTGTTTCTCTTACTATTCATTCATTTTTTTTTCTCATTACTTCTTTAAAGAGTTCATCTGTTACCCATACTAGTATCCTAGAGGGTTTCAGCATTGGGCTCCTTCTCACCCCATCTCTTCCTCTTCTGCAGTCTTCCTCCATGATCTCTGCTGTAGATTTCTAGCTTCATTATCATTAGAGGACACTGTCCACATGATTTCATTTCTTTTGGGTCACTGAGACTCATTTCATGCCCAGCACATGATCTATCTTAATGAATACGTCATAGGAAAAGAAGATTCTGTCATTTGAGAGAATTTTCCATAAATGCCAATCTATCACTATATTGCTGAAACCTTCTATGTGCTTATTTTCTTTTATCAAATATAAGGAAACAAGTGTTAATACCTTCTACAGTCATTGTGAATTCTGTCCATCGCTCAGTTAGTCTGTGCTTCACACTTTTGGAAGCTACTACTGCTGAATATATATATTCAGAGTTGTTTTATCTTCTTTATAAATTGATTGTTTTATCATTATGAACTCATCCTCTTTATCTCTGATAATATTCTTTGTTCTAAAGTTTACTTTGTTTAATATTTATTTTGCCAGTTCGGCTTTCTTTGGATTAGTGGTAGCAAACTGTGTATTTTCCATTCTTTTACTTTTAAACTATCAATGTCTTTATATATCAAGTTTCTTATAGATCTTATAGATGACATATAATGAGGTCATTGTCCTGTCTGATGGTCTTTGCCTATTAGTTTTGGTATTTAGCCTACTTATACTTAATTTAATTATCCACACAGCAGAATTTCAGTTTTATATCATCCTGTTTGTTCTCTATATGTCCTTTCTAGTCTTTATTCTCTTTTTTCCTTTTTTACTTCTTTCTATTGGATTAATTGAAAATTTTTATGATTTATTTCATTTCCACTCTGGTGAACAGTTAATGTGATATAAATAATATTTGGTGAGTGTGATCCTATGAGCCAACACGAAGAATGTTTCAGTAAGAGTGAAATCAAGTGTGTTACAGGCTGAGAACTTGAATGAATATAAAAATGGCCTTAGCACTTGGAGGTATGAGGGCCAACCTAGTGACCTTGATAGGAATGATTTCTGGGAAGATGTGGGGTTATAAACCCAACCCAAATGGAATGAGGAGACCACACTGTCATTCTCTTTGTGAACCGGACAAGTAACCTAAACTTGTATTTTCAGTTAAAAAAACATTGGTTTGTTAAGTGAAAAAGTTCAAACAGTCTCCTGTTGGGGAAATATGGAGAGAGAGGGAGGGAGAGATAGACAGATAGAGAGACAGAGAGAGATTGGAGCCCTTAAAAGAAGCGATGTGATGAAGATTCAGCTAACTGAGACACTGCTTGGAAGCACAGCATTATAATCCTCCATGAACTGAAAATAGTCTTCTTTTTTATTATATGTTAAAAAACACCACCACTGATCAAAGAAATGGTAAGTTATTACTATTCTTTCATTACATCTCTGGTCTTATCATCTTCATGATGGTTACATATTGCAACTCATTCTGCCTTTGCAGGTGCTCTGTACAAATTAATACAATTTAATTCCAGTTCAGTGATATTTTTAAAAATTTTTCAAAGTAAACAATTGGGTGCAATTTAATTATAATGCTTTGAGGCCCAAAGATTAACGGAGGTAAGAAAAAACACACATAAAATTCTTGACAGACACAAAGTGATTACTAATGGGAGCTGTCATGAGAAGAGAAAAGATACTTATTTAAATTTCAGCAAGCGCTAAGAAATGAACTGTGTGTGCAGACAAAATAAGAACACATATTAAGCAATAGAACTGATGTCCCCAGGATACACAGATCCAGATCTTTCACTGTCTGCCTTATCCACAGGATCAGAGGAACATATCAGTAGAGTAGCTGAATACCTACTCCAAATTCTGCAAAGAGAATTATGAAGGTACATATGTTTCCTAAGAACATTTCCTTTGCTATTCCTCCATTAAAGATTTATATCTTTAGTTAAGTATCATCTTGTTCTTTCACCTTTGTAGAACCCAAATGTTTCAAGATAAGAATTTGCCTGACCATGTAGAGCCCACATTCGAATCTGAAAGAGAGAAAATAGTTCATTTAAGAGTCTGGACTTGCAATCGCCCTTAGTAATTGTGGACCTGGATATCTCTTTGGGGAAAGAAGGCATAGAAATTTTTTTTAAAAGGGTAAATTTTTAGCTATAAATATGAGACAAAGGATGAGCATGTGTGCAATAAGATGATGTCATGGGAAGATTTGGAGTCAATTCATTTTGTTTTGTCTTTTTTTTCTTTTTTGTTCCTGTAGAGCTAATATCCTCATCACCTTTAGGAAAGTTCTCCTCCATGCCAGTCATGTGATTATGGAAAGACAGCAATCCCAGCAATCTAGCATGTTTTTTTGTTTGTTTGTTTTTTGTTTTTTGTTTTTTGTTTTTTTTTTTTTGTGCTGCCAGGGGTCAAACTCAGGCCCTTGTGCTTGCAAGATAGACACAGTATCACTGAGCTAAATCCTCAGCCCTATCCAACATCATCTTGAGCACAAAATAGGACAATGGACGCAGTCTCTTATCCAAATATCCAATTATTCTAATGACAAAAGCTCATCTACATGTGAGCCCTTCCCTGGTATTTTTCAATTCAAGCTAGAATCAATCATTTATTTGATCAGCAGATCCCAGGATGAGATGCAGAATGTAGGGGAAAAAGGTGCTGATCTACCTAACTTAGGGAATGAATTATAGCTAAGGGATACTGGAACTACTCACACATGCTTGGCACTGTCCTCTAGCTGATAAAGTTAGTGTACAGGTTTAACAGCTTTGAAACCATTATATGAATATACTGGCAATGAAAAATCAGATGGTAAGAGGTTTCTCATCGTTGGAATGGGAGGTTACCATCAAATAGGAGGGCAAGCCAGAATGTTCCATGAGTAAGAGACTCAAGTTGGAAACAATAGCATGAACTCATATCCATCATCATGTAGATACAGATCTTTAGATAGAGATTTTATAGGTATGTGTAAATAGGCATTTGTATATGTGTGTCCTCTTCCTCTCAGTTCAGAAGGTCCAGAAGCAATCACCACTTAGTAGCAATGAGTACCCCTGACACCCAGATCTCACTCTCCAGGGCTCCTTGGAGAACTGGCTGCTTCTAGACCTGGGACAGGGAGTATACGAGAAGCTTCTAGAGCATCTTGCAATGACAGAAACTGGCCAAGTAGAGTAGTGCTCAAATGAAGATAGAAAAGGCCTGCTCTGGGGCTTGGGAGTTAGCTCAGTGATTCTGGTGCCTGTCTTGCAAGCGCAAAGGCCCAGGTTCGATCCCCTGGTAATCGCATACAATACTGAGCGTGGAGACTCACACCCAACAGCAATCAGTACCACGTACCACAGTGCCGGGCATGGTGGCTCATGCCTATAATCCCAGCACTCAGGAGGCAGAGGCAGGAGGATTGCTGTGATGTGAGTTTGAGGCTGAGCTCAGGACCAGCCTGAACTACAAAGTGAGACCCTGTTTCAAAAAAAGGGTTTGCTCTGATAGGTGTATGTCAAAGAAACATAGGAACTAAATGGAAGGGCTGTCAGTGTCAAAAGCCAGAGCAATTTAAGTAAGAAAAATTTAAAAGTAATATTAGGATATCATTCAATATGAATAAGAAATAAATAACAGTGAGCCAATATTGACAAAAATAAATTATCAAATAAATAAATGGAGGGAGAGAAAAGATAAATCACTTGTACAGAATCCTAAATAATTTGCACAGGACAAATACATTTTAAGAAGGTAAACACAATTTCCTTCTCCTTACATATAAGTTGTACATAGTGATTTCCTTCCAAATAATATAATATGGAAAAAGAAGAAAAAGAACAACTTTACCATGTGGACACTTGGAAACACACCTATCAAAGGATCAAGTTTAAATCGATGATACTCAGAAGTCATGTTGACTGTGCCTGTGATATGATGTGCCGAGAATGATCTGAACCTCTTGGTCTCCTCCCCAAAGCTCTCACTCCTCGTTTGACATGAGAACATCAGATACCTGGCGGGGGGCTGGGGGGGATGCTCATCATCACAAACTTAGAAAGCTGAAGCAAGAGGATCTTAAAGTCAAAGCCAGCCTGAGAAACATGAAGAAATCTTTTTTTTTTTTTAATGGATCCAGACATAGTGGCTCATTCCTGTAATCCCACCACTTGGGAGGCAGAAGCAGAAGGATTTTTATGAGTTTGTGTCTAGCCTAGGCTACACAGTGAGTTTAGGGCCATCCTGAACTACAAAGCAAGACCCTGTCCCAAAAAACTAAAAAAAAAAAAGTAAAATTGAAAACATTTTTAAGGTTTTTTTAAATTTTTTTAAATGGTCTTAGGTTCAGTTCCTAATACTACAAAAACCACTACCAGATAAATCCATTCAAGTTGAGGGGCATCTATCAACTACCTGGCCGAGGACTTCTTCCATCAAACTATGGAAAGCCGAAAAGGTGCTACAACCAAGAGGAGCCAACAAAGATATGAGTCCAGTCCATGTAACACGGCATCCTAGATGGGATCCTGGAACAGAGATGAGAGGTTAGGGGAAATCTGAATCAAACCTGAAGACAATACACTCATCCTGGGTCATCCATCGGTAAAAGAAGACAATAAAAGCAAATCCAGGGAGGGACACCCAGGGAGGCTCTGTGTTAGTCTCACAACCCTTCAAATCTCAGACTGTTCTCAAATTAAAAGCATATTTTTAAAACCCCTGATCTGCAGAGCCAGCTCTTTGCAATTCCACTGATGGCGTCTAGGTTTGCAGGGTGCAGCGGGTGACCCGATCCTGACCAGCTGGCCCAGCTGGTCTACCACCCTGCAGCTCCTCTTGGTTTCCATGGTTTCTAAGATTCTCACGTGGCCCTGGGTTCCCCGGCCCATTCTTGCAATCTTCCTCACTCTCAACTGTCTCTTGCACAAAACCTAGCCAAGACTTGCCTTCTTCCCCAGCCTCCCAAGTGTGACATTTAGACTGATATGAGACTTCACTTGTGCCAGTAAACACATCCACAGTCTCGGCCCTAATCAGTGATTTCATTTTCCATGTCTTTGATTACACACAATGCACTGTCACCTAAAAACATTAAATAGAAAATTCCAAAAATAACCAATTCATGACTTTTAAATAACTTTTATTGTGTTGTTACAATTGTTCTATTTTGCTATTAGTTGTTGTTAATCTCTTATTGTGCCTAAGTTATAAATTAAACATTATGATAGGTTTGTACACACAGAAAATATATTGTACTGTAGGGTTCAATACTGTCTGTGGTTTCAGACATTCACATGGGGCCTTGGAATGTGTCTCCTGCGGACTATTATAAATGATCCATTGTACCACTGCCTCCTCTGCCCTCTTCCGCCTCTGCCCATTTCAGTAGAAAGGTTTTTTCCTACATGAAACATGAACTGAAAACCTAGAATTTCCCCAAACTCTGAACAACCAACTGCCCTCACTCTCAGGCAATATTCAAGATCTTTTTAGCAAATGGCTTTCAATCACGTATTTTGCTCATGAAGCTTGTCCTGGCCCTAGCTTTTATCCTCGAGTTTTCCTTCTTCCTATCCTTTATCTCCACTGCCTTCACCTCTCTCTACACCCCAAAGCACTAAATTAGTAAGACCCTAGAGAAAACACAGAAAGGGAACATTATCCAGGAACGTGGGTAGAGGGATAAATACAAGGGGGAAAAGTTTACCACTCCAAGAAGAATGACAAAAATGAAGAAAACAAGCGGGAGGTAGGGAAGGTCTTAAGTAGGGTGCAGCTGTGAGTCTGCGCTTCACTGCTGTGTCTAGAGTCCATCAGGTGCCAGCGTGCATTTGTCAAAAGAGGGTGTGCAAAAATCAGGAAAAAGAGCAAACTTCGTGCTAGAAAAGTATCCAGCAAAGCTGGAGAAGTGCACAGAAATTGATTTTCTGATTCTAGCGGGCACAAGTCAGAAACTGCAGTGTCACCCGGACTGTTTCTCCTCTGAGGCTCCAGGGTCGGATCCTTCCCGGCCTTCCCCAGCTGCTGGGGGCTGCAGCATGCTTCACCCGGTGGCTGCCTCCCTCCCACTCTTGCCTGTCTCCACATGGCTTCCCTCTCCTGCATCTGTCTCCTCTGTTTCTCTCTCATTAGATTGAAGGCCCATCTGGTGATCCAGAGGGATCTCGTACCAAGTTGCTTGCCTTTCCTGAATTAAATCCACAAAAGCCTTTTCCTCACTGAGGTAACAGTCAAAGGATTCAGGACTTGAAATGGGAACCGCCATTCAACCCACTACATCTAACTTAGAGGAACGAGTTAAGTGACATTAAGCATGAATAATCACATTAAGTATGACTGCTAAGTAATTATTTTTTTATACTGAGTACAAGCAGTACTTACCTGGCACTTCCCTGGATTTCAGCCTTGCACACCTGAAAAAATGCAGAAGCCCAGGCTGTAGTGCAGAGCAAGTGAGTGAGATTTTCCAGAGAATGAAACTGGAAGTCAGTATATTTGAAGTCAGTATATTTGATAATTCAAATCTGTAGGCAGAACTGAGAATCCCTGGGCCAGAGACAACTAGGAGGATGGTGAGTGTTGCTTTTTTTTTGGTTTGGTTTTGTTTTGTTTTGTTTTGTTTTTTAATGAAACTCCCAGCCTACCCCAGGAATAAGTGTAAGAGAACTATGTACCCTTCAGGGCATTGGCCCAAACATACATTTCTCAGCATTCAGCTGCAAGAGTTGTAACTCAGCTTCTCTCTCTTTTTTTTTTTTTTTTTTTTTTTTGAGACAGGGTCTCGCTTTGTGGTTCAGGCTGGCCCTGAGCTCAGCCTCCAACTCACATGACAGCAATCCTCCTGCCTCTGCCTCCCAAGTGCTGGGATTACAGGCGTGAGCTACCACACCCGGCACTGTGGTATGTGGTACTGACTGCTGCTGGGCGTGAGTCTCCACAGCCAGTATTATATGTAGTTACCAGGGATCGAACCCGAGCCCTTGCTCTTGCAAGACAGGCACTGGAACCACTGAGCTAAATCCCCAGCCCTCAGCGTCTCTTTTCATATGTGTATGTGTCTTCTACCAGACATACATATACATACCCACACACTCACACAAACACACACACAAAGTTCCTCTCCACAGGTGACTTCCTCCCTTTCTGTGTATGATATCCTCCTCCCCAGATATGGCTGTCCCATCCAGGGCTAACAAGCTGTTGGTGAAGATTAGTTTTCCTGAGGGTGTCTTCCCAGATGAAAACTGTAACTTCACCTAGTGAGAGTGTTTCTTTTCTAATTAGTTTATATGCAAAGAGCCAGATCAGATCAGAAAGATAAGAGTCAGCTCATTAGAATTATCTGATTTCGAAAAGAAAACTAGGTCTACACTTACCTAAAACAAACACACGCTCTTCTTCCAGTAGTAAAAAACCAAAATTCTTAAATGCAGCACACTTTTCTGTGTTTGATAGCACTGTCTTTAACATGGGTGACATCGAAAGGAGCCATCATGGCCTGGGGATTTAGCTCAGTGGTTCTGGCACCTGTCTTGGAAGCACAAGGACCCAGGTTCAATCCCTGGTACATACAACAATGCCGGGTGTGGAGACTCATGCCCAGCAGCAATCAGCACCACACACCACAGTGCTGGGCGTGGTGGCTCACGCCTGTAATCCCAGCACTTGGGAGGCAGAGGCAGGAGGATTGCTATGAGTTCAAGGCTGAGCTCAGGGCCAGCCTGAACTACAAAGCGAGACTCTGTCTTTAAAAAAAAGTCACCAATTAACCACAAGTGAAGCCCCACTGGCTGGCCTTTGAAAGGGAACAAGTAATTCTCGAGGTTTAATCACCTCCTACACTCTTGACGTGTTCACTCAGTGACTCCCAGCCTTTTCACCACCAGTCCTGATGTCCCAGGAAAAACCTGAGGAGACAGTTCTCCCCCACCCCCATCCTTGTCAGGAAGGAGGAAAGTGATCAAAGACTTCTCAAGACGGCAGTTCTGACTCACCCAAAAAAGAAAAGGAAAAAATACTCCCAGGAAATGCTGATTTTGCGTTAGCAGAAGGAGAAAGAACATCACCACAGAGTTCTGAGGAGTGATGATCTAAAGTATAACATCCCCAAAGAAAAGCACAAGTAAAAAACATTACACATTTTTCTAGCTCTCAGAATCACTCCACTAAAAGGTAATCAATAAATAAATAGTCCACTTTGAAAAGAAAAATTATAGTGAACTATGACATGATACAGTGATAGGGTCTTCTCTTGGGCCATTGATGGAATTACAAGTCTCTTGCACTTGTAATAAGTTATTGTAAGTTATGATCATGTGACCTATGTTAGCCAATAAAATGACAGAGAAAGTGATACAGCTATGTGATTTGCCTTAGCCAGTGAAATAGCAGAAGTGACAAGTGTAACTCCTAGTTATTGCATTTAATAAGCAATTTTAAGCAACATTGTTACTCTCTCTTGACCATTGCCTTAGTAATCAATAGCATTTCAGATGACAGCTGCTTCATCAATCTAGTTACTAGGGTCAGAATACGAGGAGGAAAATAAAAAATCAATTCCAAGTGAGTATCTTTCATGAACAAAAAACAAAGAAACTTTTATTATTATATGCCATTGAGATTTTTGAGATACTATTACATCTTAATCTAGCCTAACTAGATTTGTGTATATGACATGAAAGAAAAATATTCAACTTCCTGAAATTTAAGCCAACTATGAAAGAACATTTTTAAGCTATTAAATTACCAAAGAATCACTGAATGATTAAAAAATTCAATGGTAGGAATACTGGGAATAAAAAGTAAATTACTGTAGCTAAATAATTTGATAAAAATTTTTTGGAATATTTCTGGTATTATCTAACAAAAGCCAAAGAATATATAGTCTTTAACTCACTAATAACCTTCTAAGAATTTATTTTATGGAAATAACTCAAAAGAATTGTTAAAAATTAACTACACAAAAGTGTATAAGGCAGTTCTGTTTATAATGCCATAAAACTGGACAAATCAGCAATTGGAAAATCATAAGCAAACCATAGCAATTACAATATTTAACATCAAGGCAGGCATGGTTTCAGGTATTTGGAAGGCTGAAGTAAGAAAAATGCTTGAGTTTAGGAGTTCAAGACCAGCCTGTGGACATAAAGAGATCCTTACCTCAAATACACAGACACACACACACACACACACACACACACACACACACACACTCTTTCCCCCAAAGTCCATGGAACACAAAGTTCAGTGACAAAAGCAACACACCCCTATTCATCAGTTATAATCACACAGACTTACCTCCTATAGGGTAAGTAGATCTTTTCACCTAAGTATAAGTTCTTCAGGCAAGAATTTTCAAGGGCTTATTCTCTGCTACATTCCAAGTACCTAAATCAATACTTGGCACATAATAGACGTTCTGTCATACATTTGTTGATTTAATTAAGTGATTAATCTTTATGAAAATTAAGCTTCATAAAAACCTTCAAAGCTAAGCACAATGTTATTATCCCCAATGTATAGCCAGAGAGGAGTTGTGGTTTTGAGAGGATTTGGTTCGTG
This sequence comes from Petromus typicus, assembly GCA_004026965.1. Taxonomy (NCBI): domain Eukaryota; kingdom Metazoa; phylum Chordata; class Mammalia; order Rodentia; family Petromuridae; genus Petromus; species Petromus typicus. The sequence goes on from PVIR01001977.1 coordinate 71,762, forward strand.
CTTGTTGTCACATGTCTCAGCACGTTTAATGATCTCCCTCCGTGCGTGCCTGGCTGCTGGCTCTCGCTCTGAGCGCCATCTGTACTGAGAACTGTCACTTCTACGGGATCCAAAAGAATAAGAAGACTCTGAGGTGCACAGAGGCTCAGAAGCCGGGAAGAGATCAATCTCCAGACTCTCTTTCTTCTGTCTGAATTTAGATCATGGATTCTGCAGGACTTTCAAGTCCTCGGAGTCCAAATATAAGCCCAAGGGGTAGTCAAAACACATTGTGTGTTAAAATTTCAAGACACATTGCCACAAATCTCCTCAAAACACTCCCCATGTTACTTAGAACACACTTAAGCCATTATCTTGATGCTTTCTCAGTCAGTTCTAGAATTTTTCTTTTTAAGGCCTGATCAAAAATATGGTGAATGTGTGCCATCCGATGGAAAAGCAGGCTTATAAAGATATTATCACACGTTCTCACCTATCTTATTCACCAGATATGGTACAGAGCAATTTCTGGCTCTTCTTCAAAGTCCAAATGACCATGAGAGTTCCACATTTCAAACCGATTCAGAGCGTCAAGCCAGCCACAACAATGTGAGTGCAGATTCTTTCGGAAGAGGATTTCCAAAACCTCTTCAAAAGGGGAGAGAATGATACGTGTATGTGCAAAGGGAAAGGATGTATTTTGAAGAAGATTAATGACAATATGGTATTTGCTGTAATAATTTTTTTTTTTTTTTTTTAGGCTTTTTGAGACAGGGTCTCGCTTTGTGGTTCAGACTGGCCCTGAGCTCAGCCTCAAACTCACATCACAATCCTCCTGCCTCTGCCTCCCGAGTGCTGGGATTACAGGCGTGAGCCACCACGCCCGGCACTGTGGTATGTGGTACTGGTTGCTGCTGGGTGTGGGTCTCCACACCCAGTATTGTTATGTGGTTACCGGGGATTGAACCCGGGCCCTTGCGCTTGCAAGACAGGCGCTGGAACCACTGAGCTAACTCCCCGGCCCCGCTGTAATAATTTTTTAACCTAACATTCACTATATTTTGTGGTCATACCTCATTACAAGCCCCACATAGTTCCTTTTTCATTTACTGCTTCCTAGGATGACTCTGAGAACTCAGAGAGAGAGAATAAGCAGCAATGCTGAGTCTAACATAGAAGTCTTTCATCCAAAAAAGAAAGTTTTCTAGTGAAGGAGTCAGAGAAATAGGACAACAAAAGCACAAGCAGAAGCAGATTGGGTGCCTGTGTTTCCCATGAGCCCGGACAACCTGTCTCCTCACAAGCTCAGCATGGAAGACAGAGGCTTCCATAACCAGAGGTCGATACCCTGCTGGTTAGCTTCAAATCTTTCTTTCCTGACAACCCTCAGATACTGGCCGCACCTGTGTGCTCAGGACACAATCAGGAACCACCAGGGGGTGCTGGTGCAAACCTACAAATTGTCCAAAGCTCAGCCCCTCAACTAGGTCGGGTAATACTTGAAGGAAAACGTGGGTTCCTCCGCCCCTCACAGTACTTATACCCACACTTAACAGCTGAAACCTACAAACCTGTATCATTTCACAACTTCTGGCTGTCAAGAATCCAAGTGCCATTTAGCTGATAAAACAGGTTGTGAGGAAGCTGCCACGCAGGACTGAAGGTCCACCTGAAGGCTTGATTTATCTCACCTACTCGGTAGTTGAACAGCCTTATTCACCACTGTGCCCTCTCTGTAGGACACTATACAACATGGAGAATGGGTTCCCCAGCGGACGACTGACAAACAGAAAGTGATCATCCACGACGGGAGACCTAGCCTTTTCAACTAATCTTGAAAGTGCTACCTATCACCCTGTCCTAGTTCATTTGTGAAAACAACCCACTTTCTAGGAGAGAGGGTTACATAGGGACATATATAACAGCACACCCTGGAGGCCTCCCACCATTCTCCTCCCCACATCCACCCCATAAAGGAAGTAGTACTAACAGCCCACCTGGAAGCTAGTGCCCCTACGAGGGCTCATAGCAGTCTTGTGCCTCAATTGCTCCACGATGGCTCAGGGAGTCACACACAAGAAGAATCATCTATGCCAGGCACGTTGGTGACACATCCCTGAAATCCCAGCACTCAAGAGGCTGAAGCAGGTTGACTACCATGAGCTCAAGCCCAGATCAGACTATGTAGTGAGATCTTGTCTCAGAAAACACCCAAAAATAGAGAGAGAAAGAACCAACTAGAATCCCTCGTGCATGCCTACATCTACCCCTAGCCTCATGATTGGGTGACTTGAGCCGAATGACTTGGCCTCTATCAACCTCAGTTTTCTTGTCTCCTAATCCGTCATGGGGATTAAAGAAAACAGTAAGTGAAACCCTTAAAATAGTGTCTGGTATACCATAGACATTCAGTTAATGGAAACAATCTATTTATGTTTTTTGTTGTTGGAAATAAAGACAGAGATTCTATCCTAAAAATGTGCAATGATTCATCTGCTGATTCTAGTAAACATGATTCATTCTTTATATGTCCTTCACTCTCAGTGACAAAATACTCTGTGTTGAATGGGGAAAAAAAAATAAAATCTATCCTAAAAATGGGTTTGGGGCTGACTAGGAGCCTAAATGTCCCTTCAGTGGCCATAGGCATCTGAATCTGGTGTTCAAACATTCTTCAAGGACGTCACTCCACTGAGGCCGAATCCTGTCCAGCACGTTAGTCTCAACTGTCCCAGCCGTGAGGCGCGTTGGAGGTGACAAGCGTACAATAGTTCGCTTTGTGTGTCTCTCCTAATCTACAAAACAGATGGAGTTTGGACAGTGTCCACTAGCGGCCGTCTTCCGGAGGCCTAACGCCCCACCGCTCTGACACATGGCTCTATATTCCCAGCGGATGGGATCCCCATAAATCAAGCAGCCCAATTCCAACCCCAAACCTGCAGAAAGCTCCTATTTTGTTAGCTTACAACTTTTGGGTAACTTCTGAGTTCTGAAAACCCACATAGTATGAAGTAAGATGGGTTACAATGAAAGAAAAGATCATTTTAAATGTGATTTATCATTCATGCTAAGCATATGTCTCCTGTCTGCATCTCTTGGTGAGTCTGAAAACAAGAATAGCAGATTACAGCAAATTCCTCCCGGAGGACACCAGACCGAGAAAGAAAGCCAAGCAAAGTAGAACATCCAGACTCAGGCAGTGTGGAGCTGGCATGGCCTCGTGGTCCTCGCTTTTCCTGCTCCCTACTGAGAGGCTCAAAGCCCTCTCCACAGGGTCTCAGCTCCTTGAAGGAGGCAGGACTGACACCCACTCTCCTGTGGTACGTCACAGAGCTCACAGTACCCCCGAACCTCGCCTCTTTGTCTTTGAGAGGCTCAGTGACCAACCCTGGTCCTCATTTCCCCAGGGAAATACATCTCTCTTCGTCCTTGTGTTTCCTGCTCCCCAGATTGGGCGTCTGCACAACAGCTGGACAGCGGAAGCACGAACAGCTGGAGCCCTGCGCTGCGTTCCGGCCACGTGAGTACGCGAGGCCACTTCACCTCCCTGAACTCCAGTTCCTTTTCCATAATGAGGGAAGGCGGAGCAGCCAATGACCTCTTCTAGTTACTTTCCGCTTCAGGGAGCAGAAGTCTGAAGCTAAAACTCCAGGCTGCCACTGAACGTGCCAGAGCAGGAATTCCTTGCCGGAAGCCAGGACCGCGCCCCACGCCTCCTTTCCCCACCCCAGTCCTCAATGGGACAAATCTCCCGAGCCCCTGGCCCAGCACTCGGAAGCGCAAGCCTGCAGAGTGGGTAGAAGGCACCAGAAGCAAGGAAGGCAGACGTCTTTAAAAGTAAATGGGTCTCTTAGACCACATTAAAATCCCCTGAAGAGCTTTTAACAATTTTAATGCCAAACTCTTCCCCAAACTACTTAACTTAGAAACTGCAGTTGGTGTACAGTGATAGAAATTTTTAATTTTTAATTAAAAAATATAAATAGGGTCTCATCATGTGGGCTAGGTTGGTCTCAAACTTGGGAGCTCAAGTGATTCATTTTTGCCATAGTTGCCTAAGCAGTTGGACCTACAGGCATGTGTGTGTCCCATGTCCAGCTATTTTTTTAAAACTCTTTCAGATGATTCTAATATGTAGCTAGGATGACACAGCCTATAACATGGAACGAAGGAAATCAAACTTGGCTACCCAATAAAAGTAGCTAAGGATTTTTTTTTTTTTTGAGACAGGGTCTCGCTTTGTAGTTCAGGCTGGTCCTAAATTCACTATGTAGCCCAGGCAGGCCTTGAACTCACAGCAATCCTCCTGCTTCTGCCTCCTGAGTGCTGGGATTACGGGAGTGAGCCACCATGCCTGGCTAACTGAGGAATTTTTTAAACTATTGATGCAAAATCACAGAATATAAGCTGAGAAATATGAAAATCAATTTTATTTCTCTATATAGATATACCTTGTTTAACAATCTTCCTGTTTACCAATGGCTCAGGCTTACAACCCAGTGCTTGGACTTATGACCACTTCTTTTGGTTGTTGTTCAGTTCTGTACATCTTGTCTTCAAAGCCTCAGTGTCCTTTTTCATACACCTTGTTTATATAGATGTCATTCTGCTGAGTGTACTATACAGTACTGTAGTTTTATGTTCTGTTACAAATTATAGTAGTGCACATAAGAGTTATGCAAATAAAATCAAAGCCATCAAAAAATAAATAAAATAAATGAGTAAATAAACTAAAATCCTCTTTCACCACTCAGCAACAGAGCTAAATCTGGTGTGTGTGTGTGTGTGTGTGTGTGTGTGTGTGTGTGTGTGTGTGTGTGTGTTTGCATGTGTATGGACGTGCGTGTGCACATGTGTAGCTATTTTCACCTTTTCAACAACTATTGATTCTAAGGATACAGGGATTTGCCTGGGATCAGAAAAGAAAGTTACTAAAAAGGACTTTGTGGGGACACTGGTAACATTTGAACAGAGACTGTATGTTGTATATTAGCATTGTTAGTATTAAATATTCTGGATTTAGTAGTTGATTTGTGATTATGAGTGTCCTTATTCATGGTATTAAAAGGTTGAAATTTAATGATGTCTGAAACATATTCTCAGATAGTTCTATAAATAACAAAAATAAGCATCCATATGGAGAGAGCTGAAAATGTGCCAATGGTGGCCTTTGTTACATGTAGGTCAAGGACTGACAGATGCCCACTGCAGTCTCACCACAACTTTCCTACAGGGTAGACTATTTCAACACAAAGTCTAAAATAAAATCAAATTGCAAATTTGAAAAATCAATGGTATAGGGCTATTTTTTTAAAATCTTAGTTTGGGATTAAACACAGCAGCTGTAAGGACAGGTTAGTGTCTGGTTCTAATTAAGTTCACTGACACCCTTGGGTTTCAACACATCACAACAAGTAAGGGTCAAAAATCTGAGCCATCTGTGTTTCGCTGGAGAAGACTCAGTAAAGGAAGCCCAGTCCGCCCTCCAGCAACTTCTCATCAGCTGGGAAAAAGCTGACAGCAATTGCAGATCGCCACAAGGGACAGCACTCTGCCTGGGAGGCTGGGGGCCCACTTCCCAGGGGCATCGAATCTGACTCCATCTGGTTGCAGATCACTTCGCTGCTATTACTGCACACCTACTTCCTGTCTCTCCACGAACATCAGCCCTGTCTTTCTCCCTTCCTTCACCATTGGATTTGCTCCTTAATAAGGGTGAGGTTGGCCAAGATCAGTTCAGAAGCAGGAACACTGGCCATTTGGGCCAAGCGACCCTAAGCTAACCCTTCTATGGATCACAGAAGAACTCAGTAGTGTCAAGGAGATCCACACCTTGGTCCTGTTAAGATAGATGAGAGAATTGCCAGTATGATTAATGCCACTGCATTGTTTCAAACTATTCTGACTGTTTCCATAAAGAAACATTATCAGAGTCTTCAAAAGAGTAAGAGTTTGCTGCTTCTGCATGGCAAGAGAAGGACTCTTGATTTCCAAGATAAGAGAGGAGCTTCTCATAAAAGAAAGTCTTAGAAGATAAAGCACTCAAAACATCTAGCTCCTTTAACCAAGGAGATAGAACGTAGTTATCTCATGAGCTCTTCTTTCTTTATTCCTCCAAATTTTAGGTGACGTATGAGTTTTTGGTTTTACTTGTGTATGTGGGTTTTGTTTTGTTTAGGTTTCTGTGGTGTTGTTTTGTTTTGTTTTTGCAGTAATAGGAATTGAACTGAAGCAAGACTTAAAGAAAAACAAGTTCTTTCCAGCCCTGGGGAGTTCCTCCACTCCTTGGATCACTCATTCCCTCTCTCCTATAGCTGTAACTCCTTGTTCTGGTACACATAAAATTGACAACTATGTCCTGTAAACAAAGTTCATGGCACTCTGTTCTTCCAAGGCTAAGTTACACAACTGTCTGTCCTTGTCCTGTTTCTATAAGCCTACTTGTTACATCACTAAAACAACTACCCTCTTCAACAAAATGTATACAAATTATAAAACTTTTCTTTGTTCATTGCTCTTCCTTTGGCATTCATCCATTGAGCTGGTGTTCGCCTAACATAAAGTCCTCCTGTTTCCCATTGGTCTCTCCTGTCTCTTGGATTCTGCACATTTTTGGGTGACCACAAGGGGACTGGAGATAAAAGAATTGTTGTCTCCTCTGCCTGCAGGCCAGAGAGGGGCCTGAGCTTTAGGAATCCTGAGACCTCTGGAGCCACCAAGTGAGACTCCAGCACTCCTGCAGCCCGGTGACCCTCCCTCTGCCAGTGCAATGGAAACTTTTGGGGTTTGCGATGATCCTGGAACAACAGCATGGTATAGGACCACGACAGGGTCTGAGGCCCAGGGAAACTCTCCTAAGACAGAAGGAGAGGCTGATCACTTCTGACATTGCACTAAGTAATTTAACACAAGTAATGTAACAGACTGAGCCAAACAAACCCCAAACCCCCACAAGGAGCAGGAAAAGCCCATAACCAAAGTAACTCACAAAGTGGATGTACTAAGTAATCAGGCTCGGGGGAACTGAACAGAGCTCACACCCAGGTTTATAAAAAAAAAAAAAAATGGAAACAGAGAAGTGTGTGGGTGCATGTGAATAAGTGAAACAAAAATCTGAGAAAGCAAAGGAGAGTGTGGAGCGCGACCGTGAGAGGGGAACTCCTGGCTTCAGGAGCCCCAAGGCCAGGGCCTGCTCCATCCAGTCACCCTGACACTGCCTGCGGGCATCTAGAAGATGAAGCAGCCCCAGCCTGAGGCTGAATGGTCAAAGTTGAGGAACCCTACTTTGTCCTGCTAGGCCTAAGGTTTTACAGAAAGAATAGAATTACAAATTTTAGCAAATTGATAAATGTACTTTTGGTTTCCAATTTGAGTTGATATTCTTGTTTAATTGGTGTATTTAGAACATTTCTTGTGCATTGAAAATCCTTCCATTTTAATTATAGGGTTAACTTGCTCTTTTCTGTGCTTTCTGTTGATTTAAAATAAGAATACTCACTCAAGGTTACTTAGAGTGCTCTTGGCAGCCAGTCAGATTTAAAATATAGCAATATGAGAACAAAAAGGAAAAAAGGACACTTTAAAATTCAAGTGGTTGCAGCCAAGTTTGTCATAAAACGTGTATAGTGAGGTAGATAAAAGTATTAAAAGGTCATATGAGATGTGCTTTTGATATGAGAAGATTTTATATAATAAAAGTTTAGCCCTATTATAAAGAGAGAGGTAAGCACAAGTCCAGAAAGCCTATGTATGTCAAGGGAAAGCTTATGAAAGTAATTTATCAAAGGAAATATGTACATTTGCTTGTTGGTTTGGGGAAAGCCTCTGCTGTTCCTTCTAAAAAGCTCCTTGTTGTTCAAAAGACTCCAAAAAATAGGATGGCTGCTTGTTGGTTTGATGGAGCTCAGGTTGTTCCTAAAGCAAAAGTGCTTGAGAAAATGATTCATCACAACAGAGTAGATATGAGAGGAAAAGTATCAAAACCCTAAACCATTAGAATGTATGTTAAAGATCTTGAAAAGATGCTTTGGCATGAAGGGCTGTGTAGTAGAGCTGACACACCAGATGTCAAAAACCCTATGTGAAATGCCTTGGCTTTTCAATGTTGGGTGACCAGCAGAGGGGACCTGGCTTGACAGGGGGACAGTTGAACATACACACAGAGCAATAACCAGAGACAGAGGATGACCAAGACACCAGGATCAGTTTCCCTACATTGATTTCTGATTAGATATAATCCAAACTCAACCACATTGGCTCCAACCCTGCTTGGAGCCATACTAAAAGACACTCATATCCCAGTCAATACCTAAAACAAAAGAGAGAAGGGAATCAGCCTCATTGGAAGGCTCAGCAATTTTAAAAAACCATATCAGCCATGTGCACAAAAAGAAAGACAGAGATCATTGGAACAAAGGCACAGACACTGACAAAACAGGAGCCAAATTGAGCCAGGAACTGCCAATAAACAAAGTTAGGTTGGGATCAGTGTGCATAATGTAAGAAATATAGGCACTGAAAAAAATGAATGTCCAAAAATTGATGATAAAAATTCCAACACTAGGAGATCACCTACTAAAAGGTATCACCTCAGGAGGAACCAGATGTTGACTTCACTGGACTGTTAAGAACTAAAGATTACAAGGATTGGGCCACAGTAGGCCTCACCTTCTTGGGCCCTTAGAAACCCAAGGTCCAATAAACATAGAAGACCAGTTAATGGACTTTATGGTAGACAGTAAAGCTGAACATTTTATGATGATGCAACTTATGGGGCCATTATCCAAGAAAATGAGACAGTTTTGCCAGCCTAAAAGATGTGTTAGAATGGGGCCAAAAGTCCAGCATGAGTTTCTATACCTGCCAATCTGCCAAGCTCCCGTGTTAGGGAGAGACTTACTTTCAAAGTTACAGGCTCAAATGACAGTGGAACCTTGAGTTATGACCAGCCTGATTATGAACAACTTCAGTTATGACTGGAATTTCAGCTTTAACTTACAACCGAAGTCTTGAGTTATGATCCAAATGATGCCTACTTGTGTTTCCAGATGGCTACAGATATCAATTTAACCCTTAAAGAGTTCTGGAAGGAACATTAGAACATCCTTTCCTAGGCAGGGTTAATTGAGAAATTCCAGGTCAATGACTCTCTAAAGACACTGAGATCCACTTGCATCCAGGAGAGAGACTTTGAAGTCCATGTAGAAGACCTGAGCCTTCAATTAACAACTAGAATTACAATCAGCCCTCATGAACAAATGGAGTTTGTAAGTCCAGGGTCCACCATACTTCAGGCTGCAGGGAGATATGACTTTTAGCCTGGATCAACCAAAAGCCATGCTGTTAAGTCTTACTGTCCCACAGATGGAAGAATGGAGACTGTATTAAAGTAAGTAGACTGACACATGAGAGTCCCAGGATATAAACTGAAGACAACCCACCAGAGATAGCTGTGAGTCAAACATCAGTGACAGTAGATCTAAACCCAGGAACAATTTCAGCTCAAGTTCACCAATATATTCCCCTCTCAGGGAGCCATACAAAGCACTCAAGGACATTTAAAGCAGCCTCCTGGCTAGAGACCAGTCATCCTGGAATACTCTACTGCCAGTACTTAAGCCAAGGACAAGTAATTATAGACCAGTAAAGGACCTACATACTCTGAATCAAACCACTGAGAAAACTGATCCAACAGTGCCAAATCCATACACACTAATGAGACTTATTCCACCAAGTGCTGCCTGGCTAACCTATTTGGATTGAAAGGTTGTCTTGTTCTGTTTGTGTCTTGCACTGGTCAATCAGCCCATCTTTACATTTCAATGGAAGAATCATGTCACAGACATGAAAAAAAAATCTCACACAAACTAGGTTTCCATAAACATAAAATTCCATAAAATTCTCCTACCATCTTTGGAGAGGTGCTGGCTACTGACCTTAAAGCTTCCACCACACCAGGAGACAATTGCACCTTGCTACCATACATAAATGGCTTCTTTTTAAAGCCCCAACCCAAAGAGATGGCTTTCACAGAATGAAAGATCTCCTTCATTCCTTTGGAAGGCTAAACATAAGGTATCAAAAAAAAAAAAAAAAGGACACAAATTTGCCAACAAGCAATCAAATATCTAGGCTTCATAATGGCCCAAGAAGAATGCCAATTGGACATGGAACAAAAAATAGCTGTCTATGCTCTCTCACTCCCAACCACCAAGCACCAAATAAGAGTTTTGGGGGCCAGGGATTTAGCTCAGTGGTTCCGGTGCCTGTCCTGCAAGCACAAGGAACCTGGTTCAATTCCCAGTTACCACATACAACAATTCTGGGCATGGGGACTCACACCCACCAGCAATCAGAACCTTATACCACAGTGTTGGGTGTGGTGGCTCACACCTGTTATACCAGCACTTGGGAGGCAGAGGCAGGAGGATTGCTGTGAGTTTGAGGCTGAGCTCAGAGCCAGCCTGAACTACAAAAAAGCAAGACCCTGTCTCAAAAAAATTTTGGGAGTTCAGTAGGATTCTGCCATATGTAGATCCCAAATTTCTCTTTCTTATGACCAAGTCCCTATATGAAGTCACCAAGAGGAAACAGTAACTCCTCTTCTGAGAAACTGACCAGGAGAAAACATTTTAAAAATTTAAAAAGCTTTGACTCGGTTCTCAGCCTTGGGATTGCCAGATATAACCAAGCCTTTCTTCCTACAGTCCATAAATAAAAATGGCCATAAGAGGGGCCGGGGATTTGGCTCAGTGGTTCCAGTGCCTGTCTTGCAGGCACAAGGACCGGGGTTCGATCCCTGGTAACCACATACCATACTGGGCGTGGAGACTCATGCCCAGCAGCAACCAGTACCACATACCACAGTGCCGGGCGTGGTGGCTCACACCTGTAATCCCAGCACTCGGGAGGCAGAGGCAGGAGGATTGCTGTGATGTGAGTTTGAGGCTGAGCTCAGGGCCAGCCTGAACTACAAAGTGAGACCCTGTCTAAAAAAAAGGCCATAAGAGTTTTAACTTAGATCTTGGGATCTACCATGGCCCAGTGACAATCTGTCAAAGCTTATCAGGGGATTATCAGAGTTTGACTCTCTGGCCCCAGGATGCCTTCCATGCTTCAAAACACTTGCTGCCATTGCCCTGGTGATACAGAAAGCTGACAAGCTGACCTTGGGACAACAGCTGACCATTCAAGTACTGCATACAGTCATAACTTCGGTGGACTAGAGAATTGCAACCAGAGAGGGCATCATTGATTATCAAACCCCAAAATAAGCCAGTGTCAAGGCTCCTCTGGAAAAATCATCACATAACTCTAGAGACAGTAAATATCCTTAACCCAGCTCCCTTGTTCCCAGGTAAACTGGAAGCTCCCCATCATGACTCTGAAAATTGTAGATAAAGTATTCTCGAGCCAGAAGATCTCACAGATCACCGTTCAGAGACTCAGATGTCAGCTATTTCACAGATGGAAATAGTTTTGTGCTAGAAGAGGTCTAACAGGCAGGATATGCAGTGATGACACTGGGTTCTGCAGAAGAGGCCAGGCCTCTGCCCACAAGATCCTCAGCCCAGAAGGGAGTGCTAATCGCCATGACAAAGGCTCCTTTACTAGCAAGGAACTGGCATCTATACTGATTCTAAATATGCCTTCATAGCATTATACGTACATGAGGCCATAGGGAAGGAAAGAGGGTACTTGGCTGCTAAAAATTAGTAAATAAGTAGTACAAAATGGAAACTTTACAGCTACTAGATGCAGTATGGGCTCTGGAGAAAATGGTTTTTATACACACCAAAGGACACCAATGGACTGAAACATTAAAAAAACCAGAGGGAACCAAAATCATGCAGAGAGACAAAGTGCTGTGACACCCCCGTCCCCAGAGAGAAGCCCTGCCCATGCCCCTCGTCACAGAGCCTCCTCCCCCAGAGACCACAAACTACTCCTCAGATAAAAGCCTGATTTGCCAGAGAAGCTGAACAGTAGGTAAAGGGTGGATGATAAAAGTTTGCTAATCAGAGGCTAGCCATCTACAAATTATTGGTCCCCAAGTTTATAAGACAGTGCCATCAAGGGTCTCACGTGAAAAAGATGACCTAGAGATGTTAATAGACCCACATTTCTATTTGCCACAGGTCACTTGCATCATGGGATGTTTGCAAGCAGTGCTTAACCTGTGCCCAAAGCACTCCAAGGCAAGGCCCCACCTGGCCCCCCCAGGTATCCAGAAAACAGAAGCTTCCCCATGTGAAAGCTTGCTTATGGCTTTTAGGGAATTGTCTTAGGGTAATGACTAATGATATATGCTGGTGTTTGCGCTTTTGCAGGATGAGTTGAGGCCTGCCCCCAGCCAAGCAGAGAAAGCACAAAGGTAAAGAGACAGCATCCCAAGATGCAGACTACTCCTGACCTTACAGTGACACAGTGGGCCTGAATTCATGGCCAAAACAGTCCAGGAGCTCTCACACACGTGTTAAACATTAAACAAAAGCTTCCCACAGTCTACTGGCCACAGAGCTTGGGAAAAGTAGAACACATAAAACACATGGACACTCAAACAGCTAGAAAAATATTATTAAGAAACCCACTAGAACCGAGTCCTGCTCACTGTCCTCCTCCAAATCCAGTCTACCCCTACCAAACAAATGATTATTCCCTTAAAAAAATTTTATTCAGCCAGCCACTTCAAATCATAGTCAAATTAAAGGCAGTCTTCATAAATTAAAAATTGGGCCTAAAAGAAAAAAAAACTAATACAGTTTTAAAAATAACTATATAAGACAGCCATAGCTGGGTACAAGAAAAAATGCCCACAACCATAACAGACACAATATATCCCTTCAAGCCCAGGGAGTTTGTTTGGGTCAAGAAATAAAATCCAAAAACTCTAAGGCCCATATGGGATGGGCCACATACTGTAATCCTGTCCACCCCACTGTTGATACAGATCTACTGTAGCTGGACAAAACCAACAGCTCAAGACAAGTATACCAGCCAGCAGTCAGGATCGAGACTACCTGAACCAGCTAATCCTATGACAAGAACAGGCCCCCACCAGAAACAACAGCCCTGCTCCAGTCACCCCAAAAGCTGATTAGTCTATGCACAGCAGAAGCCTGAGGGAGCAGCAGCCTTGGCTGGTTGTTCCAGAAGCTGACCAATCTACACACAGCCAAAGCTTGATGGTCAACAGAGTCACAACAACAACATAAGTTTCTTGTCATCGTTGTTATAATCCTCTCTTGCCTCTTACCCTACTTGTCAAAAACATTGAGTCAGCCATAGAGACTCTGCTAGACAGACACACCACCACTCAATTCATGGCTTTAACCAAGTACCAGCCTCGGCTCAATAGGTTGTACTGACTACGCCTGAATGAAAAATAAAAAAATTGATAATGATGATAAAGATGATGCTGTCTATTAAAACTTTTTATAGAAAGCATCAAAGGGGGAATGAAGCAGGATTTAAAGAAAAACAAGTTCCAGCTTGGGCAATCCTCTTCCCACGATCCCCCACCACTCCCCCTCTGCCATGTAGCTGCAACTCCGTGTTCTGGTACGGATAAAACTGACAACTGTGTCCTGTGAACAAAGTTCATGACATTCATGTTATGTACTCACAGGATACACAGACTGTCTTTTTTCAAGGCTAAGTTATAAAACCATCTATCCTTGTCCTGTTTCTATAAGCCTACCTGTTACATCACTAAAAAGGTCACCCCCACCCCCTTCAACCCAATGTTGAAAAACTAAAACTTCTCTTTGTTCAATATTTTTCCTTTGGACATTCATCCATTGAGGTGGTGTTTGCCTAAAATAAAATCCTCCTGTTTCCCATTGGTCTCTCCTATCTTTTGGATTCTGTGGCAGAACTCCAAACATTGAACTTATTTTTTTGACAGGCCTCTACTAAGTTGCCCAGCAGGCCTCAAACTTGCAGTCATCCTGTCTCAGCCTCTATAGTAGCTGAGATTATAGGTGTGTACCATCATACTTGACCTATGAGTCTTTTTACTGAAAATAACCGAACCAGGCTCCATTTCCCTGTCCTTATCCTTCCAGAAATGCCAAGAAAATGCAAAATCTCCAAGGAACTGGCCCTTTTTGTATGGCCCAAACAGCTCACCAGAAACCACAACAGTGAAACAGCTTCATTTGTCAAGATCAGTCACAGCAATCCCCTGACCGTGGCCCAAAACAAGTGTTTGTGTAAGAGATGAAGAATTTAAAAAGTCCTAAACCAGGAAATCAGCAGCCATCCCCCTAGAAATACTGACACCAATAAAATCCTTCCTACCCTGTTCTCTCTCCATCTTTGCCTACATCCAGCCCCCAAAGTTAATCAATGCCTTAAGTTATTACTGAGTATCTCCCAGTTATCAGACTTTTATCTCTTCCATTTTGAGATGTGAAATGTCCATCTTAGGCCCATCCCAGCCTCTTTCTTTGCTTCTCCCTCTTGACCACCCTTTACTGTCCCACTCTCATGCTAGGGCAGCTCCCTACTGACACCAGGCCCTCACTGTGTGAACTCTGCTCATGGTCCTCATCCCCTGCTTACACCCGACACCTTGCACCAAGTCCAGAAGATGATCATGAGGCCTAAAGAACAAAATCTTCTTAAAAGTACCTCTAAGCTGGGCATGGTGACATATATCTGTGCTCACCTACTCAGGAGGCCGTGGCAGGAGAATTTCTTGAGCTCAGGAGCTGGACACCAGCCTGAGTAATACAGTAAGAATCCATCTCAAAAATTGTTTTTAATTATGTGAATATATTAACAAAGATATGCCAATATTATTTTTTAAATGAGCCTTATTTCTAGAGAACAGTAAAAATGAATGGAAGTTACAAAGAATTCTCATATAGCCCCTCACCTATGGCTCCCTTGTTATCCATATCTTGGTCACAGAGTGGTACATTTGTGACCACTGGTGAACCTGCATTAATGCCTCATTATCTCCCAGAGCCTACAGTTTAGACCAGGGCTCATGTTTAGTGTTGCAGTTTACATGTTTTTATAAATATGTAATCAGGTGTATCTACTGCTGAAGAGTCATACAAAGTAGAATCACTGCCATATCAATCCTTTGTGCTCTACCTGTTCAGCTCCCCTGCCATCCCCCCCACACTCCCAGCCTCTGACAACCACGGGTCCTTTTAGGACTTGCATAGTTTGGCTTTTTAGGGTGTCCCCTAGGTGGAAGCATATGGCATGTAGCTTTTCCATACTGGCTTCCTTCTCTTTACAACATGTGTTAAGGTCCTGTTGTGTCTTTTTAGTGACGTGCAGCTCATTCACTATGAATGTAGAATCATGTTCCACTGTCTGGTTGTACCAAAGTGTATCCATCCACCTACTGAAAGACATCTTGGTTGCTTCCAAGTTTTAGTAACTGTGGGTAAAGCTGTCATAAACATTGTGTGCAAGTTTTTATATGGACAAGTTTTCAACCCAATTGAGCGAACACAAAGAAGTGCATTGCTGGATCTTATGGTAAGAAGCACTGTGACCATTAGTTCCATTTTACGTCCAGAGGCACCGTCCTGCTCAGCTCCCAGCGCAGAGGACCTCACAGAGCTGTGTGCTAGAGCCATTGCTCCCACTCCTCAGTAGCTGCATTTTCTTGAGTTTTAAAACATAGCTTTATTTTTTCAAGTTTTTATTTTGAAATAATTACAGATTCATATGAAATTATTAGTTTAAAAAGATCCTTTCCTCCAGTTGCCCCAACAATAACATTTATTTATTTATTGAAATAAAGGCTTGTTCGATTGCTGATAGAGAACACCCCGAGAAAGCTGCAAATCTATAAACTGGCTTTTCATATTAGAGGTCTGAGATTGCCTCTCAGTCCACAAAGTCGTGCCTGAAGAGCCAGTAGTTGTGTGGAAAGGATCAACTGTTCAGACCACTGCGTACAGCAGAGGTCTCACTGACCCATGACGCTGTGATGTCTTAGATGGCCAGACAATAGTGTAGCTAAGGGCAACATGACTTACACAGAACTTCGATGGATGCAAAAGTTAACCTATGGGAAAAAACAAATTTCTCATTAATCAGTGATTTGTTCCCAGTAGAATGTCTTGTTCCCTTGTGGCTCAGTCCTTGCTCAAGTCAATACTCTCCACCTCACAGTGCCCCGCTCCTCCCCTCACCCCTTACCGAAACTGCTTGTTCAATAAATAGCTTCCAGAAAACAGCATCTTAGTCTAAGAGCTTTGACCATCCTAGGTCCCCTTTTTAAGCACTAAGATCTTGTCTGTGTATCCTGCTGCTGTACCCTTGGTCAGATGATTAGGGGTTTATACAGAGTGGCCTCAAACTTGTGATCCTCCTGCCTCAGCCTCCCAGAGTGCTGGGATTGCAGGTCTGCATCCTCTTGAATAACTACAGTACACATTACAGCTAGGACCTTAAAAGTAATGAAAGAATCCTGGTCTGTTTAACAGTTCACTCACTGAAGCACACTTACCTTACTTCCACTTTGTAGCTATTACAAATACAGCGGGTAGAAAAAATTTTGTAGAGTATTTCTTGTGAATATAAGTTTTACTTTCTCAGGCATAAATGTCTGAGAGTGCAATTGTTGTTTTGTGTGGTAAACACAAATTTCATTTTGAAAGTAACTGCTACGTGCTCTCTGGGAGCAACTGAACCATTTACATTCCCATCGGCAGTGTGTCCACTCCCTCCACACCACTGCCCACACCTGGCACCACCATGAGTCTTCACTTGAGACAGTCTGAGAGTGCACAGTGCAGTCTCATTGTGGTTTCGCTTCGTACTTCCCCGCTGGCTTCGGAGGCTGAGCACCTTGGAATGTGTTCATTTGTGGTCTGCATTTTCCCATCAGTGAATGTGTATTTCATATCTTGGCCCAGCTTCATAATTCAATGCTTTGGGACCTTTTGTTCACTATTGAGTTTTGAGAGTTCTTTATGTATTCTAGATACAGGACCTTTATTAGAACATTTACAAACATGTCTTCCCATTTTTATTCTCTTCACTGGGTCTTTTGTAAAACAAAAGTTTTGAAGTTTTTCCTTTTCTGAGTCATGTTTTTGTGATCAGGACTAAGAAGTTATTCTCAATTCTGGGTCCCCATATTTTTCTCTGAAAGTTTGACATTTTACTTTCTACATTCTAAACTTACATCCATGAAGTTAATTTTTTTATGTATGAAGTTTAGGTCAAGATTCATTTTTTGCAGGTAGAGGCCAATTGCTCCAGCATATTTATTTAAAGAGCTTCCTTCCTGTTTCATTAAATTGCTTCTGACTTAGACAAAAAGTCACTTGGACACATTTGTGTGGACATTTGCTTGACTCTCTCCTAACCTTTTCTGCTTGTTAGAAGCTCCTTTGCCTGGTTGTGGGGAGCATCTGACATTCCAGAGATCCTGGACAGGCGGGGGCCCCTGGCTCCAGTTGCAAAGCCCCATGTCTGTGGAAAATGGCAGCCTCACCTCAGGAGAGCCAGGCCTGAGGATGGTTTGGGGAAGGCAGCCCATCCACCTGCCCTTTACTTAATTTTTAGACTAGAGACCAGTAAGATTGGTTGATGTCCACCCACTGGGCAAAAGGTGGGTAAATTCTACTTCCTTCAAGCCCTGGCCTGTTCTGAAGGAGAAGGAGGGTCCCACCATGGTGTGACAACTCAGCTATGGGACAAGCCATTCCAAACCATCCCTCTTCTAGGGGGCACCTCACATTTCAGTGTAGTATTTATTTTCAGAGCTGTTCCTCTTAGTCTCTCTAGTTCTCCTGGAAGAGGTCAAGATGCACGAGCAAAGGGACCCAGTCGGTTTGGTTCTACACTGAGGGCCCAAAGCCTTTCGTCTCACTTCTCTTGTGTTTCCTTCTCCCTCTTCCCTCCAAGTCCAAGCTAGCCACTCATTTCACCTTGAAGCTCCACCAGGTGGGAAGGCAGAAGAGGGAAATGCTTAACTAGAAGACTTGGTGCTGGTTACTTTTCTCATTGCTGAGACAAAATATCCAGCACCCAAAATTAACAGGAAAAAAAAGGTTTATTTCAGGTCACAGTTGTAAATTTTCAGTCCATAGTCAGCATGGTACGGCAGAAGGGTGTCCCAGGGGAGAAAGAGACCATGACATGGCAAGCAGAGGCAGCAAGTAGCAGCACCAAGCAGGAGGCCTGCCTTTTTGATGTCCTCTTATATTCTATACAGTATTGATTGGTGCCACCCACACTCAGAATGGAGCTTCCATTTTCCAGGACTTTAATCCCAGAATCGTACTCCTAATCCACTTTCACACACCTTAATCCTATCACCTTCAAAACTCCCCACCTGAGGGACTACATGAGGCTTTGGAGGGACACCTACACACAGGCCATCGACCTGGGGCATGAGGGCATTTTCACCTCATATGTGCGAAGGAAAGGCAGCATTCTCCCTGCACTGTGGGCACAAGGTAAGAATCCCAGTTCAAGTTCTTTGCCCCTAATCTCAGAAAGTCAAAAATTAAAACAACCTTCCCCCAAAGTAAGATATTGACTCTCCACAATTCCCCACTTGGTCCAGATCTCCAAACCATCTTCAGTGAATCAGGTGGCTCCATTTACAGTGCCTCTGAATTTCCCAAGAAGACAACAGCTAGTCAAGACCCTGCACTTGGCCAGTGGAGATCCTCCTGCCCATCCAGAACCCAGGAACACTCAGCAGCCAGTGTGCAAGAGGAAAAGCACTAAGAGCCTCCCACAGCAAAAAAACAAGACCATCAGCCTCTGACCTGCATCCTCCCAGATGTGCTCCAGAGGAACAACTCAGGGTGAGCCCTTGTCACAAAGCCATCTCTGCCTGCTGCTCACAAGACAAGCTAGGAGGCCAGTCAGACTTAGACTGCCACAAACACACCACAGTTAATAAGTGACATAAATAAGCACATAAATGTCAAGCTGTGAAGCTGAAACTTGACAGGACCTTTCAAATCCAGCAGAGCTTGGCACAGAAAAGCATTCTCTGAATTTGCACATAATCTGCTTTTTTGCAGCTCTTTTGAGAAGGAGCTATTTACCCAGTAAGCATATTATTCTCCACCGGAGATGACAGTCATTCCAAGTCAATTAACTACATTCCCCAGACACAAAAACAAGAGGAACTAAAAATGCAAGACTTAGAAGGTGGGGAATGAGACAGAGGAGACACAAAGGGGTCTTGTAAATTGTGGTTACTAATATGCTGACGTTGCCTTTGAACCCGGGACAGCAAACACTGAGCCATATGTCCTTGCTAGGATTCTCAGCTGGCCACCATGGTAGTCATGGTCCAGGCTGGCTGTAAGGGCTTTGTGACATGGAGTGACACCAACTCAGACCCTTATTTCTCATCAAGTGTGTACCCACAGTGTTGAAAGAGCCATTTCCGGTTGATGATCAATCCTTCCTATTTCTAGTCCCCAACACACCTCCCTTCTTTGCTTTTTTAATGAGGTAAAAAGTATATAATAATAACCACTTTAAGTGGAATACCACTAAAATTCAGTGGTGTTCCATACATTCACAGTATGGTACAACTACCAATCTATCTAGTTCCAAAGCACCTTCATCATTCTCCAGGAAAAGCCTTGTTCCGTTAACCAGTCAATCTCCTTTTCCCTTTCCAGCCCCTGGCAACCAGCAGTCAGCATCCTGCCTCCAGATGGACTTATTCTGAACTTTTTCCATTATAGAATCATATGTATGTGACCTCCTACAACTAGTTTCTTTTGCTTAGGACATTGTATAAAGGTTCACCAATATCACAGCACTTGAAAGTACTCCACTGTTTATGGCTGAATAATATTCCATTGTGTGGATATATCACATTTTGTTTATCCATTGATTGTTGCACCCTTAAGTTACTGTGATTAGGGCTACTATGAGTATTCTTATATGTTTTTGTTTCAATCATTTTTAATTACTTTAGGTATTTAGGAGCGGAATCACTGGGTGATACTGCAATACTAGTTTGACTTCTTAAGGAACTACCAAACTATTACCTCCATTCTTTCCTCTAAGTACACTTCTGTCTTCACTTAAAACTGTGTCATTACTATTATTTCTGAGTTTGGAACGAGGGGCAAGAGACCAGCTATAGCTCTCTCAGCCACAGTGGTAGCAAAAGCCCATCATCACACTCTTCGGCAGGACCTGAAGGAGCTCCTGAAGGGACCAACTTCTGCACACCCTTCCTTCCATGGGAACTGGGGGTGAGTAAGTGTAGGAGAAAGAAAAGGAGCAAAACTAATGAGGCAGAAAACCCCAAAGGAAAAAAATACATACTTCCTGCAGGTACACAGAGCATTATCCACTAGGCAGCCAGGAGAACCCATCAGAGCATTTATTTCTCTTATTTTTATCTAAAAGCTATTTGATTTTTATGAATGAAATGAAGTCCCTTCAGAAAGGAATGTTGACATATTCACCCCCAGTACCTCGAAGGTACCAGTCTTTGGAAATAAGGTCTTTAAGATGTAATCAAGTTGAAATGAGATCACTAGGGTGGGTTCAAATCCAGTATGACTAATATCCTTCAAAAAGGGGTGCAGTAGCCAGGCAGGGCTTGGGCTCCTGTCATCCAGACACTAGGAGAGCCTGAAGGGGAAGGATCACAGCTTTTAGCACAACCTGGGCACCTTAGTGTGACTGTCTCAGAGTAAAAAAAAAAAAAAACTAGGCATGTAGCTCAGTGAAAAAAGCACACACTCAAAAAAAAAAAAAAAAAGGAAAAAGAGAAGAAGGAGGAGGGGGAGGAAAGGAAAGAGGGGGAAGTGGAGCAGAAGGGGAGGATTACCCCGGCTCTGGGAACAGCAAGATAAGTCAGAGCTCACTTGTCTCCTTGCCTCGGGACAAACCAGCTTTCTCTTGACCACATCACACTATAAAAGTGCCCAGGAGCTGATCAGATCTGGCCCAAAGCCACACAAATGCCAGAGAGATGACCAGATCTGTTCAAAATTCACAGAGGACTACTTCAGCTGTGTACATGAAGTCCTCACTGTTAGCAGCAAATCTTAAATCTATGGCTTCACTTGTTAACCAATGGAATCCCAACCAGTCACAATTACCGATATCTAAAGCACTGCTAATTTTCTCTTCTCTTTCATTTTAACTTTAATTTTATGTATGTTTTATAACTTTATAAGTGAATGGGGAACATGTAACCTCCAACATTCTATTAAATGAGGTACGTAATCAAAGAGATTTGGAGATCACTGGTTGAGGCACAACAGTCACCTCAAAACCGGTGACGGTGACCTCTTTTTCTGGTCTTCAGCCAGGGGTGGATGCTACTGACACATCAGGGGATCTGGACAGAGTCCCAAGGGTGAAGCAGTCAGGCCACAAAGTCCAAGGGAGGGCTTCTGAGCCAGAGGCCTCAACACTAGGAAAGCCACCTGACGTGACTCACACTGTGCGGAGCTTCTGACCAGGACTGTCCCACATGAATGCTGCGCAATGGATTGATCCAAACACGCTAGCGGAGGAGAAAGCTCATTCTCATCTCTGCAAGACCAGGAAGATTTCTACCTAGAAGAGAACAGGCAGAATTTCTTCCCCCTGCCCGTTGTGCTGCAGGGGGAAAAAACTCCAGTATTGGAAAGGAGCAAATGAAGGTGACTTTTCAATGCCTTTGAAGGCTAATGAGAAGACAAACATTCTTTTGGCAAGTACAGCCTCATGTGCTGTACAAATCTCAGCAGACTGACCTTAAAGTACAAGCATGTAAGTATCCAGGGTTGAGTTGGGGTGGGCATTAGCAAAGGGGAGGACTGGGGACTGGTGAACTGTCTTCCAGAATCAGATCGTTTGCCTTCATTCTTCCTAATCAGAACCCCTCATCCTCCTCTGACCCTAAAGTAAAAGAGTGGGAAGAGCTTGAAAAGCAGGAAACCCAGAGAGTTTGTAACTAAGAAGATAAGAGGAAGAGTCTTACACAAATGTATTAAGGAAGCAGGAGACTTCAGAGGAATGGAGTAACTCACAAGACCTTTGGGGAACAGGAGAAGGTGCGAGAATTGGAAGGACACAAAGGATGTTCCCTGGAATGCTCAGAAGTTTACTGCGTAAATCCCACACTTCCCTCACATTCATTTGTGAGCACAGGAACAGTTGAGCTGGATGCTAAACACAGGAAACCCTCCCCCAAGTTTTTCTGACACCAAACGTTTAGGTAACCGACACTGAGAACCCACAGTTAAGAGCAAATGGAACCTCCTTCATGGCATTCTGGGATGGCTTCTCTAGCGAAGTGAGAAGGATCCATCCTCCTTCGTGGTGATTAAAGGAAACTTCAGCAATAAGGATAGGGATCCAAAGGGTATCCCACTTGCCAATCACCCAACTAACTACCTTGGAAAGTAGATTTCCTGACTTTTATGCCTGGTCAAGTTCAAATATGGCAGATAGAACTCTTCAAAGCTATAAGCCTCTGGTGATCCAAGAGAAACTAAACAAGTTTTTTTTTTTCAATTTTTATGGTGTAAAAATACACTACATGCAAATAAAATTTTACTATAGTATCCATTGTAAGTGTACAACGCAGTGGTTGTAAGTATACTGTGTACAACCGTCACGGCCATCTGCTTTTAGAACTCTTTTTTTTTTTTTTTTTTAGGTTTTTTGAGACAGGGTTTCGCTTTGTGGTTCAGGCTGGCTCTGAGCTCAGCCTCCAACTCACATCACAGCAATCCTCCTGCCTCTGCCTCCCGAGTGCTGGGATGACAGGGGTGAGCCACCACGCCCGGCACTGTGGTATGTGGTACTGGTTGTTGCTGGGCGTGAGTCTCCACGTCCAGTATGGTATGTAGTTACCGGGGAATCAAACCCGGGCCCTTGCGCTTGCAAGACAGGCACCGGAACCACTGAGCTAACTCCCCGGCCCTGCTTTTAGAACTCTTAATCTTGTACCAGTAACTCCCCATTGTCCCTTCTCTACCATTCTCAGGATCTTACAGTCTACCGTCTGTCTCTAAAATCTTGACCACCCAAACTACCTCATATGAGCAGATCACACAATACTTATCTTTTTTACTCCCTTACTACACTGAACATCCTCAAAGTTTGCCCATGTTTTAACCTAGGTGAGAATTGTGTTACTTTGTAAGGCTAGATCATATTTCGATGTATGCATAGATGACATTTTGCGTGTCAATTTATCTGTCACACTTGAGTGCCTTCCACCTTTTGGTTATTATGAATAACACTATTATGTACAAGTATCACCTTGTGACTCTGTCTTCTGTTCTCTTGATTTATGCCCAGAAGTGTAATTGCTGGATCACCCAGTAATTCTATGTTTTTGTTTTTTGGGGGTTTTTTAGTGTTTTGTTTTGTTTTGTTTTGTTTTTAGGAACTGCTATACTGTTTTCTATAGTAGTCATCCTGTTTCATATCCTACCAACAGAACACAAGTGTTCCAGTTTCTCCCCATCTTTACCAACATTTTGTTATCTTCTGGGTTTCTTTTTAAGAGCAGCCACCCTAATGTGTATGAGGTGATAGCTCACTGTGGTTTTGATTTGCATTTCCCTAGTGGTAGCTTTCTTGAGAATATTTTCTTGTTTCTATTGACCATTTGACCAGGAGTGTCTGAGAACCAAAAATATGAATAGAGAGTAAAACATCTGCAGAAGCCTGGAAGTCATCTGCTGCTCTCACATGATCCTGCTGTTGGACAGGAAGTCCAGGCCAGGACTCCCCATCATTCAGGACTGGCCAATTGCAAAGGACCCTCAAGACCAACTCCTGTTTAACATTGGATGCAACCTCCAGTCCCCTTGACATGGATAAAGAGGGTCCTTGGAAGGGTAAAACCAGCAAATAGGAACAAATTAGACTTCTTGGAAGCAATGAGGATAAAAATATACTGGCATGAATAGTCCCTTTTATGTCTCAACTGTTCTAAAATAGCAAGAGTTTAGTCTTGCTAAGGTATCCAAGGAAAATGACTTTCATCAGCTTTACCTGCTGCCCAGTAATCATTGAGTTGGGAAGAGTGACATGGTACCTCCTCCCCTGACCATCATTATTAAATATTTGTAAGAAAGAGCTTAAGTAGAAGGAAGATTCCACCACCTCTTATCTCTCCATTTAGAAAAACAACCAACATCTCATGGATAAGAGACCCTATGGCGCCTGTGTTTGTGGCTTGTTCCTCTGGGGAGGCCCCTCATTCCCGAGTCCTGCTTAATTTACTTTGCACTGCTTACTTCCTCTTGAGCTCCTAGGAAAAAAAGATTCTCATGGAGATGTCACATCCCTGGCTAGGCTCCCCGAGTATTCCAACTATTCCAAACTTGAGATTGGCGTGGTGCCATGCTCCATCCATGTGATGGCGGCTCTCAACTCCAGCTCTCCAGTCAAACTATCAAGAGTCTCTCAGCTTCCTGCATTGCTGAAACTCCCCGAGGCCCAACCCCAATCCAACACAGCCCCGCATCGCAGAGCCCAATGTCATCTACTCAGGTTGTTCACACATGGCTCTACGTAGCCCCAATTTCCTACCCACTGCCTCTGCCCTGCTCCCTACCTACACTGGGAGACCTCAAGTTAAAGGATTTTCAGCTCCTCTTCCTATCAGTGAGTTTCCCTTTCAAGACATGGCTGATTTTTGTTAGACCAAGCACTCATACTTCCCCAAAGAACCAAGTACAAATCTAGAGTAGAATATCTCTGAGGCCACAATACTCTCCCAATACCCTTGTGCCATCTTCCCCCTGACTCTGCAGCTCCTTCCCTCCCACCTTGCTGTCTAAATTCTTGCTCCAATTCCAACTAAGCAAACTCTCTATACTCTCTGCTATTTCTCTTAGTGCTTCTCCAACTCTTTCCTTTGTTGATTGTCAACCTTGGCTACAGGTCAGAATCCCCTGAGGAAAGTTTTTCCGAAAGATACTGCTGCCCAGACCTAATTTGTGAGGCCTCGTACAAAATGACTGTGATGAACTCATTACACAGGAGGCACTAAGCATTTCAAGATGGCAACCACAGAACATTAAGCCCAGCATAGATCCCTCCTGAATGAGGGGCCTCTGGGACTGCCCAAGAAGCTCACTTTGTACCTGAGTACTTTTCCAAAGCATTCAGATTTAATTGGTCTGGATTGAGCATTGGAATTTGCAATTTTAAAAGCTCACCAAGAAATACTGAGGTGACTGAGCTGTCCCAGGCTAGCTGAAAGATACCTCCTAAGGAGCAAGTCTTTCACATGGAAAATCTTTAGTCTCATGGTCTTGACCCTGGGCCAGAACTGGGCTCCAATCTTCCTGGCTCCATAATATCACTTTCAGACAATTCTCAGTGTGGTCTAGGAATTATAGTCCTGCAAATAGCACAAATGGTCCTGAGATCTATCAAGTCTTTTCTCTGCTCTTGTTTGGGACATGTCTGGATTTTTCTTAGCACCTTCGCTCTTCCAACCAATATTTAATCTATGCCTCACATGTCCCTTTCTCGACCCTTAATCTCTTGCTGTTTCTGAACCCTTGGGCACAGCCCAGCTAATATCCTGCCTTCTCTGCTCCTGACTTCTCTCTCGATGCATAAGAATACTGGGCGGATGCCGTGGTGCTCTGGTTCAGGAATCCTAGGTTCTGAGCTAGTGCTCAGCCCCTGTGGGTCGCTGCAGTCATGCACACAGTCCAGGAGAACTCACCACCATATCTCCCTCCAGGCTTTGGGAAGAAGAAAGAACAGGAAGTAGACAGGCCCCCTGTCTTGAAGGACACAACACAAAAGTTGCATGTATCACTTCTCTGAACTGCCCATCGGCCAGAACTCGGACCAACTGCCATCCTGAGCTCCAAGGAACACTGGAAACGGTAGCTCTGTGCTGAGTGGTCACATACCTCCTTCAGACCTCTCAGAAGAGGGAAATCAGTACTGAGAAACTAGCAGAATTGGCCACTGGGATCAGCAAGATTGCCAGCTCTTTGTTTAATAAACCCACTTAAAAAAATAAAATTAAATAAAACCAATATACCTGTAGCACCATTCCATAAAAGAAAAGACATTTTAAATGCCAAAAATCAGACAACACACTCTCAAAATAGAGAACAATCTTTTGAATGAGATGAATTTAGATTCATGGGAAATGTCAGGATGTCATCCTCATCTTTCTCCTTTCCCTGAAACTGACACCACCGCCAAGCACAGGTCTCCTGACCTCAATCGAGAGCCACGGGGGTGCGAGGGGGCAGCTGTGATAAAGTGATCAGTATCACCTTCAATTCCCAAAGCCACCTGGATTGAAGGTCAGCTCTCAGCTCTGCCCTGGCATTAGTACTGGAATCCAAGCCACCACCCCAACCTGTCCTTTCCTATTTCCAAATCCCAAAGGGAACATAAGTCCTGTGCAGTCCAGGTTCATTGCTTTGCCTGCCTTTCCAGCCTTTTCCAAGGTCTGCCATCATACCAGGGGTCTCTAGGAAGTTTCCTCACATACCATTACCACCTTCAAGAGTTCACCAGCAGAGATCATGAGCGTCAGTCTTCAAAGGTCACACCCTTGCCAACTGAGTTCCCTTTTTCTGCCTCACATCTCTTCTATGGAAAGCAAGCCTCAGGAAACCAGCTCTGAAGACCCTTGAGAAATGCTGGACAGGGCCCCATGCTTTGGGGGCCACACTGATAATGAGGACCTTGTGTTTCATCACCTACTTTCTTCAAAGTCATCATCGACCCTCTCTTGGCCTACGAGAGTCACCTCTTCCCTATGTCTGCAGGAGACCTGGGAACCATAAGAACGATCACCGGCCTGTGCTTACCCAGCAGCTCCCAAGTGGCAGAGATCAATCAGACCAGGGGCCAGAGAGAACTCAAGGGCTAGGGGTGCTTTCTGGCTCTCAGCGTCCTGCGCCCCGCCATCTCCTCCATGGGCAGGGTATGTTCTAGGGGTCCAGGGCACATGCTTGGCAATATCGCCAAGAAAAGACCCACTGGGTGAGGTGGTTTTCTGACCTGTTTTTCATGTGTTATGCCTTTAGAAAATGAAATGCCTCCCTCACGCAAGGATCCCTCACAGTCTGTTCCTGAGACCTCATAGTAAGAAATATTTTTCAACAACCCTCTTCATTTTTGTCCCATTTAGACATCCTTGGGTTCAAATCTGAAAATTCTGATGCAGAGAAGGACTCAGAGACCGTAAGGTCCACATGATGACAGGGGAAGCTGAGACGCAGAGAGATCAAGTGCCCACCTGAGGTCACACAATAACCAGCCCGGCACCTGGTCACATGACTTGACACACACACCCAGGTGCTCAGCCCTGCCAGGCCTGAGCAATCAGACCAGGCCGAAGATGACCTGCTAGAGCTCAGTCCACCTCCCGTCACCTCTGCACTGTCGCCTCTTCGCCCTCCATGCCAAATGGAGTTAATAAACAGAGAGAAACTGCACAGGAAATTCTCACGGGAGGCTTCTTCAAGATCCGTTAGGAAAGCTTTCCCTTGTTTACAGCAGAGTGCATCCTAGACGCAGTGCGATGCCAACAGCATTTGCTCTGTGTGGTTTATTTTAACCAAGAAGGGAAATTAGTGGCAAAAGAATATTTTGATAATGAATGGAAAGTTAGGCAGGACATTTTTGAGGGGGGAAATGTAAATAAACTGTTTTTCAATCATAACTGTCTCTAAGGACAATAGAGAAGAAATACTTGGGATGTCCGGAGTGTACTACAAGGTGCTGTTTTTTCCATGCATACATTGTGAGTGTGTTTGCGCGTGTGTGAGAGAGAGAGAAAGAGAGAGGGGATGTGTGTGTCCTTCTAAAGCAATCCTAGTTAATGGAAAGATTTTTAAATATTTGGAAATGGATCTCAGAACTTTACAGACCACAACGGTATCTATTTCAAAACAACCTGGTAGTATTTGGTGTCCACTTTAGCCTGGTAACTTTCCATTGTGGGCAGTGCTGCACAACATTCTCATTCCAGCCCAGCTCACTCCAAGTGGCATGATTTGATTAAGCATTTCTTCACTTTTAATTGCATGCCAGGGCTCCAGAGCATCGTTGGTTGGGTAGCCCCGAGTGGGCTGGAGAAAGATTGGGAAGACATGTGAATCTATAAAAGTTTGTGCCTGACCTTATCCTTCAGTGTAACTCTGTCCAAGGCCTGGCAAGCTTTTCCTTATTATGAACAGGTCTGGCTTTGCTGAGGGTGATTTTTTTATGTTCTGAGTCAAGGAGCATCCAGGGGAGAAATGCTGTATCTGTGGAGCTCTCGGCCTCGGTGAGAGCTGAGAGGTGTTAGATTGCACTTGGCTGAATTCCACCCACCACCTGGGAAATTATATCCCTGAGCTGCCCACTTCCAAACTACTGCCACCGTACTGGAGAAAATGTTCAACCTCTAAGCACAGACCAGGCCTCTGTAAAACCAGATAGCAATACGACCTCATTTCTGGGGTTCTCAGGGAATTAAAAATGTTTTATGTCAAGTCCTAGAATGTGGAACAACTCTATAAATGATATTTGTGTGTAGCACCATTGATTGCCATAGTGCCTATTACCTCCATCTCCTTCAAAGAGTTGCTATGTTGGTCAGATATCAGCCATGCTCCCTTGCAGCCAAGTGCCCAATGAAGGGCTTCCGGAAGCAGCTGGAGGACCCCAAGTGTCCTCCATTCTTGGGTCAGAGATTGTCCCAAGATGAGCAGTCTCGGAGACACAGGGTGGCCAGTAAGACACTGATGGGCCCAGCCCCTGAGGAACAGTAAGCAGTGGGAATGTCTTCTTCTCTCCAGAGAAGGCTACAGGAAGCGTCTTCCTCATCCTTCAGGACACGATTTCTCAGGCTGATGCTGCCACTGGGAAAACACCCCAACAATGAGCCCTGTACCTCGTGTGACAGAAGAGAGAAAAAGAGATGACTTCACTGGGCCTGCTGTCTAGCCAACCGCAAAGCCTGCTCACTGAGCTTCTCTACAGTTCCCAAAAAGAGTGTCCCGTGCTGTTGGAAGTTTCCAAATAGGGAAAGATTGTAGAACAAACACATTCATTATGGCTGGTCTTCTCTGAATCTTCTCTGGATGGAGAGCTTTGCTTCTTCACAAATGAGCTCTCCCCTCGCACTGTGCAGCCCCCACGGGAGCCTTTCCTTCCCACCAGGGACTGAGTCATCCTTCCCCATCAACAAGAGACTGAAGGGCAACTCAGGAGCTTTCCTAGTCTTTCCCAAAGAGTAGTAGAGGAACCTAGAAGAATGGAAAGGAAAACTTCAGCTGACGAAGGAAGACAGGCTCAGTAGAGGAGGGTGAAAGGAAGTTTGCAAAAGAGAAGTGGTGCTGTCCATTTTGTGATACTATTCCTGAATTTGGGGTACCAAGAAGTAGAGGGCATTAGGTGGCTTTCTACCTTCAGCACAAGGAGGCTGTGGCCCCAGCGACACAGACTCAAACCCCTAACCAGCAACATAGATAATGGAATATATTCTCTCTCATCATACATATTCCTGATAGGGAGCTCAGGGGTCGGGTGAATAGGGGTTCGAGGATGTCAGCAAGAACTCGGTTCCTTCCATCTCTGCTTTGGTGTGGACCTCATTCTTTGTCTGGTGTTGAGACCTCCGCAGGAATGCTAAGCATTTTAATAATAATCCCTACTGTGAAAATGGCTGAATTTGCATCCATTGGTGCTGACAAAGATGGACAGATTTGAATGAGTACAAAATTCAAGGTCCCAATATCCAAAGTGATGTTCAAGTCAAAACAGACAGTCTTTAGACAGTCTTCTTGCCTTGAGGTCACCAATAATACATTCTAGTGGCCACACTCCTCACACAGGGAGTCTCAGTGAGCTTCTGCCCACATCATTCAGGCAAGAAGCCAATTTGAGGGGATCCTATAACCATAACTTTAAAAGTCAGAACACAATTAAACGAGCCTTGCTTGTCTGCAGTGAGCACCTGTCTCCAGCAGATTCTAAAAAGTCACATAGTCCCTTAACAAACACTGAGTCCCAGGATCACTCAGCTCTGGGCACTATGACTGGAGAATGTCCTCCTTCAGGAGCAGCCAGCTGCAGCAGTTCTGTAGCAAGCTCACAAGAGGCAAGCAACAAGGTATACTTGACTGTATGACAGGTTTCCTTCACCAAAAATTATCAAGAATGGTGCAGGGAGAAGAAAGAAAAATATTTGCAACATTTATGGGACACTTTGCCATCTTTGACCATCAATTTTATAGATAAAAGTTTAAAAGAACACACTCATAAGGTTTTGATAGAACTTACATGAAACTGGTGGCATTTCAAGCATATAAAATGCTACCACTTGTGAGTAATGTAAAAGTAAATTTGAATGATCTCTCTCTGAGTGTCATTAAATTTCTTTTAAAAAAACAATGAGGAAATATCATTTTATCATGAAGGAATGGGCCTGGGATCTATCATGCATTGCTGAAGGCAATACAAATTCATGCAATTTACCTATGGGTCAGTCTGGCAAAATAGAGCAAAATGACAAAAATGTTTATAAGCTTTGACCTAGTGATTTCACACTGAGAACTGAATAAGAACAGGAGAATTACCCAAGGTGGTTGGTATGGTATGCTAAAATATGTCTAACCTAGTGTTGCTTTTGATACTAAATGCTGGAAATGGACAAAATGTCTCATGATACTTGGGTTGGCTAAATGAATGGTATACCCATCCCACAAAATAATATGCAGTCATCAGAAAATAATTCAGAAGAATAGCTCATTATAAGGATCATATTAGGGTCAGAGAGAGAGAATTAAAAGTCACTAAAGTCAGGATAAGTTTCCTTAACTATGTGTGCAGTATTTATCTTTTCATCTATGTTTTCAAACTTTCTGTATCCTTATCTTTAAAGCTTATCTCTTCTTATAAACAGCAAATGATCGGTGCAACAAGTGGTTTTCATTTTATTTTAAAACATACAAACTAGCTTGAATATTCAAAGCTGATATTCAGCCTGTAAACTTCAATATGGTCAAAGAGGATGATAAAATATTTAAAATATGTTATACTCAATGACAAATATTTATTTTCCCGGACCACTTCCCCCTGCTCCCACAGCACCTCCGCAAGGACTTTCCAGATCTCCCCACAGTTCACAAACTAAAAATATCAACAGCAGAAGCCACCCCCCAGATCGTCGTCCACTCTGATGGACAGTGTCCAGCCCAAACCCATTGTTAAATACTTTGGATTCCTGTGGATGATGTGTGTGCACATGCATACATGCGTGTACTAGAAAAATAAGAGCACAAAGGGCCATAGTCCCAAATACAGTTTTTGTCTTAGCCCTAGAATTATCTTTATTAATCACATACTGTGTTGACTGCTTCATGCACAAAGTGGTTTTTTATTAGAATTCTTTAACTACTCACAGGTTAGTAGCTTTATTGACTACTTTGTATGTGCCCACTTTCTGTTTGCACAGAAAATGAATTATAGTCATCCCCTGGAGCATATCAAAGAGAATAAAATATTTAAAATATGTTACACTCAGTGACAAATATTTATTTTCCTGGACCACTTCCCCCTGCTCCCACAGGGGGGTCCGGTTGTCCCCATATCCCACCACAGATACTAAAGTCAGTAGACACCCAACTCCCTCGTATAAGATAGCATAGAAATTGTCAGAAGCCTGCATAGCTCCTGTATACTTAAATCATCTCTAGATTACGTACACACTGTATTACATCGTAGCTGGATTATAATTATATATGTATTACATATTACAATATAATGCAAATGCTATTTAAGTAGTTGTTATATTGTATCAATAAGGGAATAACAACAAGAAATACGTTTTACATGTACATGTAACCCAGAAATTTTTAAAAATATTTTCAACAGCGTGTTGGCTGGATCTGCACATCAGAAACTCATGGATATAGAAGGATGACTACAGTTACAAAAAAACCCACAATAGGTGTTATCTAGAAAGCAAAGAGACCAATGTATTGGTATTTCTTCCATCCACTGTTCTTTATTCTCCCCCTTCTCAGACTCTGCCTCATGACTCTTCTCCATCTGGAATCTAAAAAGCAATGAGCAACAACTGGGATCTCAAGTATTCTCCAAAGGCCCAGGCACAATGGCCATTCTCTGGTGCTACTGGGAAATAGCTGGACCTGTAAGAAGCAGGGCCTACTGAGAAGAGGTGTGATCTTAAAGGAAATATCAGGAGCCCAGACCCTTCCTTCCCAGCCTCTGGTGACCAGGGCTTTTCAGCCACGTGTTCCCACCATGATGCTTAGTCTTACCACAAGCCCAAAGCAACAGGAGCAAGTGACCATATATGGATATCTTTGAAACCTTGAGCTAAAATAAACTTTTTCTCCTATTAAGTTGATTATCTCAAATATCTTACTGCAGTAACAAGAAAGCTGACTAACATTCCTCAAATCAAGCATCACCCTATCTTGATATCAATCACGAGCTAGTTACTCCTTTACAATGAGTCAAAGATGACCCACAAATGTCCTAAGGACCCCGGGGAGGCTGTGTGGACATGCGGAGTCTTCTTAAGGTCCTGTGTACAATGCAACTTCCCACTGCTGGTGAGGGTATAAACTGCTGCTACAGGTTAACCTTGTCCATCAAAAATCTATAACACAGGGCCGGGGAGTTAGCTCAGTGGTTCCGGCGTCTGTCTTGCAAGCGCAAGGACCCAGGTTCGATCCCCGGTAACCACATACCATACTGGGTATGGAGACTCATGCCCAGCAGCAACCAGTACCACATACCACAGTGCCGGGCGTGGTGGCTCACGCCTGTCATCCCAGCACTCGGGAGGCAGAGGCAGGAGGATTGCTGTGATGTGAGTTGGAGGCTGAGCTCAGGGCCAGCCTGAACCACAAAGCGAGACCCTGTCTCAAAAAACCTTAAAAAAAAAAATCTATAACACACAGACTTTTAGTCCAGCACTTATTTATACTACAGATATGCTCACATACTTACAAGTGTGTTCCATAATATGTTGCTGGAAATAGCAAAAAACTGGTAAATAAATCCAAGATCTATTAACAGAACCACTGATACATGGGAAATCCATGACTGCTGAAAACATGAAGTAATACAACATGTGCTGAATGAAAAAATATCCACATGTGTTTATAAATTAAAAAATAAAATCTGCAGAGCATATATAGAGTCATCCCTCAGTATGCATCAGAGATGGATTCCAGGACTCTCGGTGAAAACAAAAAGCCAAAGATTCTCAAGTTCTTGAAGTAAAATAGCATAGTATTTGCATAGAAACTACGTGCATTCCTCTGCAGTCTTCAAAGCCTCTGTACGGAACGTATAATACCTAATACTATGTAAGTAGTTCTTTTGCTGGATTGATTAGGGAACACTGACAAAAAAGTCCGTATGTATTCAACACAGACCTTGTCTTCCATACCTTTTTTATTTTTCTACAGTTCTTGAAACTGAGGGTATAGAAGCTGTAGGTAAGAAGGGCTGAGGGTATTATGACCCATTTGTTTTAAAAAGATTTAAAAAAATTATGTCTAGACAGAAAACATTTCTGGAAAAGTCCATGAGACGCTCTAAGCCATGGGATTTATGAGAATAGGGCAAGGTGACTGGTTGGGGCTCTTTTTTCTTAACACTTTTCAATCTTTTGCAGCATTTTAACTTTTTAACATGAACAACAATAATTTTTAAACATCAACTTCCTGACGTTGAGGCCAGGCCTAGGCAAACATCAGCCACAGTCCACTGAGCCAGTCAGTGCCTGAGCTCTGGATGGGTGATTTATGAGGCAGGGGACTCGCCCCTAAGTGATTTTCATCTTAGCAATCAAGGTTACCTCGGGCCAGGGCTCTCAAACTTTTCCACAGAAGTACCCCCATGACCAAACAGAACAAACATGTAACCTCAGGGGATGACAGAAACAGACCCAGATGCTGCCTCAAGCAAAGCTCTTTAGTGTTCAGACTATCTAAAAATTCTATCAAATTTTGAATTTTACTCCATAATCAAGTTGAAGGTGACTTGCTGCAAAACAATAAATTCTCTTCATGACTCTCTATGGGTATACGACCATACTGGTTAGTGTCTCACTCTTATTCCTAAGTAATTACAATTTGTTATCAACCTTAACAAGAAAAACATTTTATTCGTAGTCTCTAGGACAAGAAAAGTTAAAATGATGGCAAAAGTTCCAAATGAGGAAAGTAGCATTGGACTTAGGCTGGGAGCTGCAGACAAGACCCCAGGGCTCACGGAGCAAGAGCTGAGCTGGGACAGAGGGCCGGGTGCACAGAGAAGCCGCTGACTCGCAGTAAGAAGCAGGGATTAGCCGGATTAGACCTATCATTCTGAGAAGTCACCAAGGTGCTTGCCGTGACCTTTGGGTTTAGGGGAAGAAGAGGAGAAAAACACTGAAAATCAGAATCTGGGTCAGCACTGTTGGGCAGTGTGAATTCACACTGACACACATAGAGGCTCCAAACCACAAAACCTATGTATAAATATAAGGTTTTTTATGAAAAGGAAAAAAACATAAGAAGACAATGAAAATAAAACAAAGCTATAGTCAACAAAACCAACCAAAGGTAGCTCAGGACCCGAAAAACCCACAAGGGCTGTGAATGAGAAAAATACAAACCTGGTCTGCAGATGTAGTCCTCAACCCTAAGGAACAGGGACTTACTACAAAAATAAAAAATAAACAGAAACTCCCAGCTGCACGAGGAAATGAATTGCTGTGAGGGGGAATTCACACATACAATAAATGGGGAAATGTATATCAAGAAGCAATAATAAAACATGAAAAAGATTTATAGCATGGTTAAACAGATAAAAGTAAAAATTGAGAATTGAATGAAAATATGTCAGGGTTAATATCAAAGGACCAAGTAGAAATTTGAAAGGGGAAACACAAACCTCTTCCATAGGAAGATGCAGTTATGTGTGGAATTATACATTTGTCATAGCAGAGGACAGTATGAGGGAACTGGAAGATTCAGGGAATCTACCCAACATACCACAAAATATACAGAAATGATAAATACAAGAGAAGTCAAGAAATATGAATATTTGAAAGAGAAGAAGTGACCTATTTTTAAGGGGAAATTCAAACATACAAATTAATTCTATAGATTTTTTAAACAGGTCAATATTCAAAGAAATAATGGTTGAGTACTGTCCAATACTATAATAAGATGTAAACCCTCAGTTAAAGTTACCAAAACCAAAAGTTAATTAAAATAAATGGATGCCTAGGGAATCTATATATATTATAGCCAAACTACAGAGTAATCAAGACAAAAATAAATAAATCTTTAAAATTTAAACAGTAAATGGTAAAACGATTCACAAGCTTAATGAAGAACTAAGTTATGTAATAAATGTACCAATAAAATCAATTTTATCTTCTATACAAACAACCACAGAGCAAACCTCAAAATTTTCAGAAAGTAAAAATAAGACA
This sequence comes from Petromus typicus, assembly GCA_004026965.1. Classification (NCBI taxonomy): domain Eukaryota; kingdom Metazoa; phylum Chordata; class Mammalia; order Rodentia; family Petromuridae; genus Petromus; species Petromus typicus. Next base: position 107,160 of record PVIR01001977.1, read on the forward strand.
GAAAATATGCTTTAATGATAATGTAGAAAATAACATCAAAAATCAGAAAACAAAAATCCCTTACTATCTGGAAATTTTTAAACATTATTTTAAATAGCTGTGAGTCAAAGAAAAACATAGAAATATTAAAAACAGAATATCAGAAAAGAAGATGCAGAAAAAGAAAATATCACCTCAGGACCTAGCAAGGGCAACAAAAACAAGATTTGGTGAAAATGCATAGCCTAATATTCTTCCATTAGTAACAAACACACACACACACACACACACACACACACATACACACACACACACAAAGGGAGGGCTGGGGACTTAGCTCAGTGGTTCCAGCGCCTACCTTGCAAGTGTAAGGACCCCGGTTCAATCCCTGGTCACCACATACAGCAATACTGAGTCTCCACACCCACCAGTAATCAGAACCACAAACCACAGTGCAGAGCCTGATGGCTCACACCTGTAATCCCAGCACTCAGGAGGCAGAGGCAGGAGGATTGCTGTGAGTTTGAGGCTGAGTTAAGGGCCAGCCTGAATCACAAAGAGAGACCCTGTCTCAAAAAAAAAAACCTAAGGGAAATAACATAATAAAGAAGCTAGAAAACAAAATCAAATTTACTTAAGGATAGGAGAGTAAGATAGTTAAAGTCTTAAATTAACTATGTGATTCGAATATAATGATTATTAAACAAAATACTATTGAACCAACTAATTGAAAAGTTGTTTCTGCAAGGCTGGGGATTTGGCTCAGTGGTTCCAGCGCCTGTCTTGCAAGCACAAGGGCCCAGGTTTGATCCCCAGTAACCACATACAATACTGGGTGTGGAGACTCACGCCCAGCAGCAATCAATACCACCTACCACAGTGCCGGGCATGGTGGCTCACACCTGTAATTCCAGCACTCGGGAGGCAGAGGCAGGAGGATTGCTGTGATGTGAGTTGGAGGCTGAGCTCAGGGCCAGCCTGAACTACAAAGCAAGACCCTGTCTCAAAAAACCTAAAAAAATAGAAAAGTTGTTTCCGTAAAAAAAATGGTAATAAAATTCATAAACTTCTGGCTAGTAAAATCAAGAAGTAAAAAAGGAAATACATCATATGAAATAAATCTAAGTAACTAAAGAAACTATTGAAGCTAATCAGATAATGTAGAAATATTTTGTCTAATATTTTTAAAATAAATTGTCAAATATATGAATGAAAGAAAAATGTTCTGGCACTAAGAAAGTCAATATGGCAGCTACTAGCCAAAAGTGGAAAATGAACATTTAACATATGGCTAGTCTAAACTGACAGGTGAAATATTTAAACTGCACTCTGGATTTTGAAAATTTATCAAATAACATTAATCGATTACATAACCAATTATGAAAGAATATTTTATATATATTTAATTTAAAAATATTTTTAAATAACTCTACCTGCTCATTTTTAATTTTTAAATATCAAATCTAGAAAACTTTTAAATTATATATGCACCTTGTATTGTATTTCAATTGGATAATACTAGAGAAGAAAATATAGTTTTTTGAAATTGATTGCTGAAGACAAACTAACATCCACAGAAGAACAAACAAATTTGCCCAAAATCTTCTTCCAGGTATACATTACCATAAAAGCTACAGACCAAGTTTATTTTCCATTAAAGAGCAGTATTTAAACTGTGCCACACTTTTGGGGGGTTCAGTTTTCTTGATATAGGCTCTTGCTATGTAATCCAGACTATCCTTGCTATTACATAGCTCAAACTGGCCTGAAATTTTCAATCTTCCTCCATTAGCCTGCTGAGTGATGGAGCTACATGCCTATGCCAGCACATCTGACCATACCAGACCATATTTAAGAGAAAACTTTTTGAATTTTCTTTATGAAATAAGCATAATACCAAAGCCAAAGATTATATGTTTAAAAAGAAATCCTCATCGATTAATTTCACATATAGCAGTGAAGTATCAAACAAATAATAAAACTAAAGCTTGGCATATGGAGTACTTGGGCTTCTAGGAGGAATGCAACAGATTAGAAAGATTGATCAGAAAGTTCTTTGTAACAAGAACTACCAGAAAAATCAGAAACTACCATTTTCAAAGACAGTAGAGAACAAAACAAGAATTACAGAAGAAGAGTTCATCTTGAAGTGGTGATATTAGCTGGCTAAGGGCTATCATCAGCTTGTATAAAATTCTCCGTAGAAGAAGAACCAGCAACGCTATTGGTTGGTACAGTGGATTAGAAACTAGAAGAGCTGAAAATGTAATAGTAGATTTCCCTGTTAGACATCCTAAATCCTGCAGTGTTCAGGAGGACAGGTGATGGGTCACCAATATAAAGTGAAATGTCCTTTAGAGTTAGAGATTTTAGTTAAGAAACAAAGTCTATCAGAGAGAGAAATTAGCAAACACATTTCTCTTCCCAAGATATCACCCAAATTTTATCCTGTTTAGGATGTTTGCTTATCTCAAAACATCCAAAAGGCAGGACTTGCAGGAAAACCCAGCGATAGAATACATCTTGCTAAAACAGAATCTAGCCCTATTTCATTCCCTGATTGGATTGAAACAATCCTCTTTTCATCTGAAGTGCCTAAGACATAAAAAGGGCCATGCTCAAGACTGAAAGACATTATCCAGCACAACACAATTCTGAAAAAATATGGCAAAGCATGGTAAAGATAAAAAGTAGCATCCATGAACCGACACTGCATAATTTTAAATACAATAGGTGAAATTTGTAAGGATTTATTTGTTTTGAAAAGACTGTATGCAATAGAAGACAAGATGAGTAAACTCAAAAATGAATCAAAAGGAAAAATAATATAAAGTATAGAGAGGAACATGAAAAGACAAAATAGAACATGAGTCATAACAAGACACTGTCAAAATATCTAAATTCCCGTTAGACAAAAAAGAGAGGATGGAAAGATAAAAGCAGAAACAATATTTGAAGAGTTGATGGACAAGGATTTTCTACCACTGATGAAAAAACATCCACTTATTGATCCAGAATCTCAGTGAACCTCAAACAAGACACATAAGTAGTAGTTGAAGATCAAAAACCAAAAGAAAATCTTAAAGTTACACAAGGTTGAGGACACAAGGAATGGAATGTATATTACTTTTTTTTTTTTAACTCAGGCCCCTGTGCCCCCAAAGTAGGTGCAGTACAATTTGAGGTAAATCCCCAGCTAGAATGTACATTACTTTTGATGGAGCAATAGTAGACTGATGACTTTTTCTACAGAAACCATGAAAGCCAGCAGACAATGGAATAATAGAAAGACCAAGGAGAAGAAAAGCTAGAGGACTATATCCAAGAAAAAGTCCTCTAGATCTGAAAGCAAAATAAAGATATGTTCAGCTAATCAGTCAATACAGGCTAAGATTATTCATGCCTAACTACTTGAAATACTTGATGTCATGTTTTTAAGCTTTAAAAAAATTGTTTCCAGATAGAAGCATAGAATTTTGGGAAGTAACAAAGAGGACTAGAAATAACAAATAGATGGAACATTTTTAAGTGATTGTTTTGAAGCAGAAATGGTATCTTATAAGCTTATGACATATCCACAAATAAATTATATACTAATAATATCCCAAAGTAGGGTAAATGCAAACTGTCATTAAGGGATAACTTTATTAAGTGGTAAAAAGTAACTAAGATACAAGGTAGCAAGTTAGTTATACATCAGAAAATCTTAGAGTAATTATATCAAAAATATATTTAAAAGCTAATAATGAGAAAAGTAATAGAAAAATGCATGATTCATCTTTCACCAAAGTTGGCAATTTTCTCTTTCTCCTTTAATTCTATTGATTTAATAATTCTATTTTTAAATGACCTAGTGCATTCATATTTAATATTCTTAGGATTTCTTGTT
>PVIR01001978.1:0-110362 GCA_004026965.1 Petromus typicus
TGTAACAAAAAAGTAAGGAAACAAATTTTATATATATGGGGGGGTGGTAGGGTGGGTGGGGCTATGGAAATAAATGAGAATTAAGTTGTGTCTTCTACTGGTACAAATCCCCATTATGGAGTGCAATCATGATGTGTATATTTAATGTACCAATAAAGATAATTTTAAAAAAATGAGGAGTAGGGCCGGGGATTTATCTCAGTGGTTCCGGCGCCTGTCTTGCAAGCGCAAGGACCCGGGTTCGATCCCCGGTAACCACATACCTATACTGGGTGTGGAGACTCACGCCCAGCAGCAACCAGTACCACATACCACAGGGCCTGGCATGGTGGCTCACGCCTGTAATCCCAGCACTCGGGAGGCAGAGGCAGGAGGATTGCTGTGATGAGTTTGAGGCTGAGCTCAGGGCCAGCCTGAACTACAAAGCAAGACCCTGTCTCAAAAAAAAAAAACCTAAAAAAAAAAAAAAAAATGAGGAGTATTCAGGTCCAGTTGTTCCAGGTTTAGTAAACTCAGCACTAAATAATATGTTATTTAGAGCTACGTATGTGGGGAAAACTAAAAACAAAGTCATCAAAGAATAAGAAAAACAAAATTTAGAATAACGATTACGTTAGGTCTTGAGAGAAAGGGAGAAATAGAGATTGAAAGAGATGGGGCGGTGGAGGGAGAGAGTGAGCAGAAGATAAAATAATTTGGAGACCCTAAATTTTAACTGTATAAATAATAGTTTTGACTCATATTTTTCATCCTTCTGCTTCCCTAAAGTACTAAGGGATTATTCAAGATAAAGTAGAAGTATTTTTGGCATTTGCTATACTGAATGTATTTTCCATCTTGAAGTTACTGTGGGTGAAGCCAGGAGCAATTACTTTTCAAGTGGATATACTGTCACCACCTTTCAAGGTGTCATTGTCCTGCATTTCATCAGAACTACTTGAGCCAGATAAAGGGTCACATGCCAGACATTACAAAATAAATGAGAGCTGAAGCTCTTTCCATTTGGAAAGCAAAGAATGCAAAATTGAATTCTACCCAAAGGGCTGTTCCTCTTGTTGAGGTAAGCAAGGATTGGAGGTTTTGGTGGTAGTGCAAAGTCTTGTTTTAATGAATTCATTGCTTTTTGTAAGTCATTTCACTCTGAATATTATCTTCTCAAAAACATCTGCCTGACAATAACATCACTGTGTTATTACTGTACAGAAACCACAGGCAAGCCATTTTCCAATGGACTTTAATGTGTACGGTAGTATTGATGAAGAGCCAGCTCTTCAGCTTGATTGAAAAGCCTCCTACTGGATGAGCTGTGTCTGTGAGAACAAGGAGCAGGGCCGGTGGCCTCTGGGCCAGGGAGTTTACAAGTGTGTGAGTGTCTGCATGCCACACACAGAACAGTGTCACTCATTTGACCTCTGAGAACTGCGGTGGTGTCTGAGGACATTTGTTTGTTTAGGGGTGGTGTGTCCTTCTCATTTCACCTCTCTCCAAATGTAAGTGTTCAGTTTCAAGGTTGCTTTGGACATAAGTCAATAAAAGGATCTCAGCTACTGAGTAAATGAAACACCCAGTGAATCAAAAACTGAAAACTGGCTTTAACTCATCAGAACATTTCCATAGTATTTAATGGTTCGAGGATCCTGTGATTCGATCTTTGTGCGTATGAGCTGGGGTGCAGTGTTCAGTACTAAATACACAATTATAATTATTGCCCCCCACATTATTTAGACTGCTGTGTAAGTCAGGGATACACAACTGGTCTACTTCACACACACACACACACACACAAACACACACACATACACACACACACACACACACACACATTCTTGATCTATTTAAAATCTCTTTCAGACTTCTAAACACCTCACAGATTAAGAAAATAAAACCAAACAATATGACTGCAAAGTTCCAACTGTGCCCTATTAATCCACTTCATGAGCTAATCTAGAGACCACAGGACCACGAATCTCAGTATGTTTACACTTTATAACAAAATTTCAGAAATGTCAGCTCATCTTTCCTGTCCAGGAAATGTGTGGCTTTCATACAAAGTCTTATAGTTGAGCTCTGTTTCCTAAGGCTGGACTTCTTGTTTCTGTCACAATGTCAGATTGCATTAAAGAGCATAGCATGGCTTTCTTACAACGTATCCTTTCTTAAACTTCAAGAGTTCAAGAGACTACTGCAGAACAAGCAAGGATATCCCTGACTTGCTTTGTGCCTTTGACAAAACAAGTCAGAAAATACAGACTATCCCTTTATTAATATATGTGATTTTAAGACCTGACTAACAACACTGTATATTTAATATAATCTAGGGAAAAGAGAATGTGCTAATCCAGGTCCTTTGACAAATAAAGACCAAGAAATGCTTATATAAAAAGTCATGCTTCTTTATTTCTGTTTTTTGTTTGTTGTGGAGGTGTTTCACAGTACATTTTAATATGCCATTTAGTTGTACTGTACTATAACAATGTATGAGTAAGCAAGTATTTATTTATCCTCATTATTACTGGTGATGATTGATGATTACAATCTTCTTTGTCAATTGTAGTCACCATAATAGGTATGTAGTTATATCTTATCATAGCTTGGATTTGTGTTGCACTAATAGCTATTGTACATGGATATCTTTTTGTGTCTTGTTATTCCTATAACTTCTGTGGTGAAATTTTTCACAGTTTCATCTGTTTTCTAATTTGATTTTTTGTTTTAAAATATTAAGTTTATAAGAGTCTTAGTATACTCTAAAAACCAATTCCTTTACCACATATATGATTTGGAAATAATTTTTTCAAATGTAAGCCTTGATGCTATTCTTTTATCAAGGTAATTTTCAAAGTAGATTTTAAAATTTTTAATGAAGGTTAATCTATTGATTTTTCAAAATAAGTCATACTTTCAATGACATGTCTGGGAACACATCATGTATTTTTAAAATAGATTTAAAATAGTGATGTGAGGAGGTGTGCTCAAAAATATGCTGAATATTTAATTTTAAAGCATCTATTATTTTAAAAGTCACATTGCATTAATTTCTCTTAAACGACTCTGTTTTACTTTGAGCACACTTATTTCATTGTTCTTGTGATTCTGAAGAATGTGTGGAAGCCCTAAAATTACCATTAGCTGTACTGTCTTGTCTGCCTTGATGTCCTAAAATGATTCAAAACTTTTATAACTCCTAAATATTTTGATTTGGGGAAGATCTAAAAATCACATGTTGCCAGATCCATTATATCAGGTGGAAGCAGGTGCACACTAATGTTTTTATTTGGAAGAAATTGCTTTAAATGTTTTAAATTGATTCAAAATATCAAAAAAAAAAAAAGACAGAAAAACACTAACAAAATATTACTACCAGAAAAAAATCCAAAAAGTTGTAAAGACAGTGGGGAAAAGTGTGTTTAAGTGAGAAGAGTATTATGAGGGAGATTAATGATAATGTGTCTTTTGCAGTAATGTTTTTTTAATTTTTAGTTTAAATATTCACCATATTTGTTGACCCCACCTTATCCATTCATTAAAAGAAAATTACAGTAAAAGGTATTTTATGGAAGATGAATGAATGTATAGTACTGACTCATACTTGTACAATATCTAAATAGGCAACCTTATCTTATAATGTAAATGATTAAAACTGTCCCTCAAAAATGTCACATCTGAGATGGAGTCTGGTCAAAAGTCTTGTGTCTTTTAGATTGGTTTCTCATGGTCCTTTGCTATTTTTAAGAAATCTCTTTTTGTAGTCACTAACCACCATCCTGTCTTTGATATCAGTTTTTTATTGGTTCATTTTGTGTGTAAACTTTCAGTGGAGTGACATATAGATAGATAGATAGATAGATAGATAGATAGATGGGCAACTCTCCAGGTAATTATTTCTCCTTTGATTTTTTTCTAGATCTTATTAATTTATTTTGTTATTTCCTATGTTGCCATTTCAAAGTGTCCAGGCGGCTGATTGTTGGATTTATCCACCTTATTGGTCCCCAGGACTTGCTTTTGATGAACTGGAAGACTGAGTTTGCATCTTGTTTGTTTCTTTTCATTTTTATTTTTTGTTGTTGATGGTTTAATTTAACTTCTATGTTGATACTTCTATATTACTTATTGTGATTATCTTTATTGTATTTAGGTACCTTAGTAAATGGTTACATCTTAGAGGTGTCTCCAAGGTGTAGTTGATCCTTAGGTTTTTGAGTCTGTAATGACCCTTAGGCAATCTTGGATTTGATAAACCAAGAAGGACAACTTATTAAAACAATCACATCAGCTTGGCCCAAGTAATATGATCAACATCAATCAAGCACAACTTATAAACTGGCAGGTTGTGGAAGCTATTAATCTTTCATTTAAAAACCATATCAACTAGATTAAAATCAAGAACCAATCTGAAATATTTTTCAGTAAATAAACACTTCAATACTGTGAATTTATCCTTTGGGATGAAGACATAAGAGAAGGGGGGGCATAAACAGAGAATAGAAGGAAAAGTTAGAAATGGGGCTAGAGAACACAGGAAGATTAGACAAAGTTGAGGAAACTGGTACAGACAGGAGAACAAGAGAAAATGAAGGAACAAAAATGAAAATAGCAACAGGGAAACTGGAAACTATTCACTCTTCTGTAAAAATAAGAGCAATTGAGAAAAGAAGAAATGTGAAATTGGGCATGAAGACAGAAGAAGAGAAATGAAGACAAGTGAAAGAAGAAATAGAAAAAATCAAATTTAAAACAAAATCACTATCACAAACAACAGTAACACCAGAAATGCCTTTCGGGGAATGATTCCACTCTCCCCAGTAGACAACATGGGCAGCAGCACGCAGATCAAAGTAGATTGTCCCAGGGAGATAGCTATAGTTCGCTGAGATTCAGGCTGAACTCTAGCTCAAGGCAAAGTTAAGCAGCCTGACCTTCTGCAGATTGAAACTCTACAAAGTTCTACTGCAGATTCAAGCCCCCATCACCACCTCAGGGGAGTCCAGTCCTGGAAGGGGTGTTTGTCCCAACAACTCAACAATGGCTTTCGTTCACAGACTTTTTTCACTCTCTCATTGGGCTTCAATTTTTGTGGACAAGTCTAGGAGAGGCTCTCTCTCAGCCATTTAATGCTGTTTTCACTCCTAACAATGGCTTATATGATGCCTGCTGCCTCTGCTGCACAGATCCAAATCCTTTTTCAACACAGCCTTACAGTGAAGTCATCTGGCCAGGCAGGCCAGATTTCCTCTGTGGCTGAAATTTTCTATAGTTAGTGGCCTTCCTTCTCTTTAGTCAATAGTCCTGCAGGCCTTTACTTCAGAGACTTTCTTTCTTCACTCTCCTAGGAAGCTTCATTTCATCAAGGAGCCAAGGAGAAGCCTTCTTTTGGTTGTTTACTACTGCTTTCTTTTCTGGAGCTCAAAACAATGGCCTTTACAGTCCCGGGTACTTTTACTGCTGCACCCAGGGTAGGGGGTGCTGTACTGCTCTCAGTGCTTTCCGGCTACCGTAGACTGAGCACCTCTTTTCTCCATGATGTCGCTCTACCATCTTGTATCCGCCATGGTATCAGCCAAGCACAACTAAAATCATGGATCAAAGTAAAACCATCCTATAAACTATAGATGTTAGGTAATTAGTCCCAGTGGCAGAAAAAAGTCTAGCACAATTATATCGATTTTATATGTACATATTTACAGATGTGTAGACACAAAATAAAATCATCAAATAAATCATATGCAAAATGAACAATTCAACTGTAGAAGAAATATATGATATAATTACTATCTTCAAAGATAAATATATATAAATATTTTAAATTTTATGATTATGAAATAAAAAAGAAAAGTTTTCTAATAAAGTAAATATATCGTTTTATTGCTATGATATCATAATGAAATTGCAAATGATGAAAATGGACCATTTAATGATAGTTACTTAAAGTGCAAAATATAAATAAAAAGTATAATGATAGCAATCAAGTGACATTAGTGCTAAAAATGCTAAATTTTCAGAAATCTAACATATTGATTTCACTAATAAAATTAAAGAAAACCTAGAATATTAAAATTATTTGAGTATATTTAAAAAATTATCCAAGATATATAATAATTTTAGTAATGTAATTAAATATTAATAAAACTATACTTTTTCATATAGATAAAATGTACACTACTGATGTATTAATGTATATGTAAATGTACTGTTGTAAATGTTTATTTATAGCATACAATAGCAACCATCATTAAAATTAGTATTAAAACACTGGACAGTTTTCCATTTAAACTAGGAACAAAAAAAGGAAAATTGCAATCATTCTTATTGTCCATAATTGTTCTGAAACTGTAAAAGATATAAGTAGTGGAAATAAGAGGGAAATTATTATTTGCAAATTATATGATTATACATTTGCCAGATCTTAGGAAATGCAGAAACAATTAGAATTAGTGAGAAAATTCATTACAGCAGCTAATCACAAAATAAATAATCAAGTGTAGTTTTCTTATATAATGATACCAGTTTAAGTGCCATAATAAAAGAACATGATTATAGTCACAGTAATATTGTAAATATTAATATTAATATTTCAAAAATATAAAATAGTAAAGAATAATATCAACACAATTTTTAAAATATTATATAAAAATGTGAACTCTATATAAAGATTTAGATGAAGACTTGTATAAAGAAAGAACTATATCTTGTATGGTTAGATGACAAGATGTTGGATATAATTTTTCTAAAATTAGCCAAGACATTCAGTTATGTGTACAAAGAACCAATCTACCAAACCTCTAGGAATCATTCTGTCTACCAAACCACCTATTGAGCTGGCACAGGCTATTAGAATCAGCTACTTTGAAATTCTAAAATCTAACACGGACACATGTATTTCCTCTATCTATCTATCTATCTATCTATCTATCTATCTATCATCTACCCCTTATTTGGTTTAGGCATTCAAGAAAACTCTTCCATATCATTGGATGACAATAGAGGTAACAGAAAACCTGACTGAATCTTCTTGAGTGCATTCTCTTTTGGTTCCTTCTATAAAAGTTGTCTGGAAGCTACTGTTTGGCCCAATGGGTTTGAAGTGATGAACAGCTTTTTTGATTTCTCTCAGTGACCCACCAGGCAGATCAAAACACACAAGCTTAGCTTTTGAATATCACTGTTCCCATTTCCCATCCTGGCACCAGAAAGCTGCATGAGGAATAGAGGTTGTTGACTCATGATTGTGTGCCATGAGGCTGGGGAGTCTAGGGATCATAACTGCTAAACACAACATTGAAACTCAGGCTAAAAAAGGCTACAACTCATCAGCCTTTTCTTTACCAAGCACTCCTTTGGCCACTACAAGTGTTTAAGTCCCAAGTTTCAAAATAGTTGATTATGATAGTTATTGCTGTTGAATAAATTAGTGAATTAAAAGATAAAATTAGCAGAATAGATTGTTTTTTAAAAATCACTCAAGTTATATGTTGCTTAAAAGAGACTCACTTTAGAGACAAATATAACTAAGTCTAAAACAACAGAAAGATACAAAGAGTAGAGATAAAATAGAGAGTTCAAATAAATAAATAACACAAGTTCTTTTTTGTAAAAATCAACAAGGGTCACAATCTTTAGCTAGACTAACTAATCAAACATCAATGAAAATTCAAATCACTAAATTTAGTAGTAAAACACCAGTGTTACAGAATTTTAAAAAATTGGAAAAAATAAAAATAAAGATATATCATGTACCGGTATCATGTTCTCAATGAAGATATATCAATAAAGTCAATAAAGAAAAGAAAAATAAATAAAGTCACAACAATTTTAAACATATGAAAAGATTATCATCCTAATTTATAGTAAGATGAATGCAAAGTCAAAGTTCATAAAGATGGCAATATTTGAAGTACCAGAATGCTGGAATAATAGTGTAACACTATTACATGTGATCAAGTTTCAAATACAATTCATGTTTTGCTGATGAGAGTAGAATATGCTACAATTGCTATATAGAGGAATTTGGCAATATCTTAAAAAAATACATATACACATAATTTTTATCTTGTAATTTTACTTTTAGGAAATTACGCTTTAAATCTATTTTAAAATATGCTGATTTATATGTGCATCTAGTATTTCATTATAACATTTTTCTTATCTTTTCTTCCTTGTCTTTGAGTATTTTGACATGTAATTTAAACAAATGTCACTATTATAAATGTAAATATGTTTAATTTTGGTGAATTCAAGGTTGCACAAGCATCAGAACAACCGAGTTATTGATGATTCCTATCTTCTCCCCCAAAACCTTTGTACTTCTTTGTAGTCAGCCCCCACTCCCACGTCAAGCTACATGCAGAGCTAAATATACTTTCTGGAAATTTCATTTAAGTGGTAATAGTATAATATGTAGTATTTTGCACGTAATTATTTTCACTTGACATGTCTCTTCAGCTTCTCTCATATTAAAATATGAATAATTATTTATTTTTATTGCTGAATAATAGTTCATTATATGAATATATAAATTTTTGTTCCCTCTTTTCTCATGGACAGACATTTGGTTTGTTTGTAATTTTTATCTATTTGTTTCAATAAATATTCATATATGTGTTTCAATGGAAAAAAAAGATTGTAAAATAGTATTATGAAAACTAAATAATCAATACATTAGGTAACATATAAAAATGGACAAAACATACAAACATACAAACTGTGAAAAACAAAAGGAAAATAGGTAAGCCAGACTTTGTAAAAATTAAAACTTCTATGTCCTACAGGATATTATCAACAAAGCAAAAAGAAAATTTACAGAATAAAAAAGTTTTCATATCATATAGCCAGTTCAAGTTAGTATTCAGATTATTTTTAAAAAAAATATTAAAACACAGGCACAAAAGGACATAAGTACAGGTTTTTTTAAGGGCGATGGCCTTGAATAGATATTTTATTGCAAAAGGTACACAAATGGCCAAAAGCACTTTATAAAGTGTTCATACGATTGGCCATTAAGGAATCACAAATGAGAAGCATGAGCTAATAGTTCATATTCGCCGAAGCATCAGTTATAATAATTGAGCAGAAAAGAAGTCTTGGTAGGAATGTGGGGACTTGGGAATCTTCATAACTTGTTGGTGCAGATGTATCAAGCTCCAAATTGTTGTGACAAGTTTGGTGGTTTCATCCTGCACCTGTAATGAGCTCTGGAAGTATTCTACTGAGTAGTATGTCCAGCCAGATACAAAAATGTTATATATTGTCTGCTTCATTATAAATGAAACAACTAGGGTAGGCAAAGAGAATAGAACACAGAAAGCAGTTTCAATTATTTAGGTTACTTCTTTTAGAAATGGCTCCCCAGTCAAATGTATGCCAGATCTTTCTTACTTCAAACAAGGTATTGGATGAGATATGCCAATAATGATGCCAAAAGTTTATTTGAAAAGTACAGGTAAATGGCTATGGGGAAAACCAGCTCTATAGATAAGATTTGAACCAAACAAAGAGAAAAAGAGGCTGAAAGCCAAAATGAAATTGCACACTATTTCCGAGAAGTGAAGTGCAGGCTCCCTTGCAAATAAGGTGGTGGATTTCTGTGGTGGTTGGTCTTCTCTCGTGTTATCCATGTCTCCTTGGCGTTCAGGAGAAATTCTGCATGGGGGGTTTTGGTGTTGCCCTGGGATCTTATAAGGGACCAGTCCTGCTCATTTCCCTGGACAGCTTCACCACACCCTGTCTCCTATAATACTATGAGCACTAGGATCTAGGACCTAGGGGTGAGGTCTAGGAATGTGGAGGATGGAGTCCACATTCAAAACAGTATTATGAATCCTTGGATGCTGAGATAATTTACATGTTCTAGTTTTGTATTTTTCCTCTAGTCCTAAGTGATATAATTAACTTAATAGTGAGCTTCCCAGAGTTGAGTTGAACCAAGGCCCAAACTGGTTCCAGTCACCTAGGAATCAATTACTTTGAACTTTTAAGTGATTATCTTGGGAAGTATATGCTTAATTATGCTGAATTAGATTATGCACCTTAAAATTGTTGGTTTCCTCTCTCTGTAACAAATCAGTAAAACAAGAATAAGGGATGCTTTAAGAAAAAAAATAGTAAAAATAACAGCTTGGGCCTGGAAGGGTGAAGGACAGTAATGCAGGAGTGACTCCAAGCTTAATACATAGGAAGCATTTTAACTTCTGGGCTCTGATAAAACATATGATCCTCTCTAAATACAAAGGGGTGATGATTCTACATAGTCTATTTTTCATAAAACCCCAATATGTTTCCTGATTACTTTCAAAATTCATCCCCACCAAAGTGCTACATAGTATCCATTTTTAAATTGATTTTATTGGTCCATTTTATATGCACATTATGATCACAATCAACACTGAAAATTTGTATGACTTAAAATGGATGACTTAATTCTCACTTTTTTTCATTTCCTTGCCCACTCTACAACCTCTGCCACCATATGTATAAACTTTGTTTCCCTTTTTTGCCATCAATTTTCTTTCCTTTCATTACTAATCTCTAAATCCTCTTCCCCTTTGAGTATTTTCTTATTATTTCACAAGATTTATCATACATTTTAGAACTCATTTACACCTTCAGTTTCTCATACCAGAGAAATGATGTGGCATTTACAAATCTGTGACCATTTCATTTATGAATATGTTCTCAAGGTACATCCATTTGAGAATAAATGACTCAAATTTACCATTGTTTATGGCAGAGTAATACTCCATTTTATTTAAAAAAAAAAAAACAAAACAACAACAACAACAAAAAACACACAAAAAAATCTTCTTTATCCAGTCTCCAGTTAATGGACATTTGCATTGTTTCCCAGATTTAGCAATAACAAACTGAGCTACTACAAACATGTCACTGTGAAATGAATCTTTTAATTCTTTTGTGTATATACTAGCAGGGGAATAGTAGAGTCAAATGGAACCTCTAATCCTAGTTTTTTAAGGAATGTCCAAACTGATCTCCACAGTCCTTGCACCAGTCTACATTCCCACCAACAGTGGAGAAGGTTTCCTTCCTCCCCAAAGCCCTGGGAAGATTTGTTGTTAGTTATTTAATAATATCAGCCATTCTCTGTGGAATCTCAGTGTTGTTTTTATCTACACCTTTCAAATGATCCGTGATGTTGAGCATTTCTTCATGTTTCTTAGCTGCTGTCACTTCTTCCTGTCTTAAGTATCTGTTCATTTCAAATGTTCATTTTTGAATTGGGTCTTTAAATTGGGCAGACTAATTTTTTAAAGCTTTTTATATATTCTAGACAGTATTCGTTTGTCTGAGAAATAGCTGGTAAAATTTTTTCCATATTGTCAGTTGCCTTTTCACTCAGCTGGTTGTCTCCCTTGCTGTGCAGAAGCTTTTTAATAACATGAGATCCCAGTTGTTGACTCCTTCTGCTGGATTATGTGCTGTGGAGATTTTGTTCATAAAGTCTTTCATTATGCCAGTGTCTCCAAGAGTTCTACCTAACCTGTTTTGCAGCAAGTTCAGTGTTTATGTTTTAATATTTGGTCTCTAAATCCACACTGATTTTAGTTTAGTGCATGGAGAAAGAGATAGATATAGCTTTAGTCTTTGGTAGGTTGAAATCCAATTTTTCAGGGCCACTTATTAGATGCTGTCTTTCCTCCATTGAGGGTATTTGGCTCCTTTGTCAAAGATGAGGTGGCATAGTGCCTCTGGAGTTGTTTCTAGATCTTCTATTCTGTTCCACTGATTCTCAGGTCTGTTACTTTGCCAGTACCATGCTCTTTTTATCACAGTGGTTTTGTAGTACAGTTTTACGTTGGGAACTGTGATACCCCCTGCTTTGTCCTTGTTGTGTAAAATGACTTTTGCTATTCTAGATCTCTTGTGGTTCCAGATGAATCTTTGGATTATTTTCTCTAGATCTATGAAATATGCTGTTGAGATTTCAATTAGGATTGCCTTGAATCTACATAGTAGTTCCACAACATCCATTTAAAAAATTGAACAAACTGGGCTGGGGATTTAGCTCAGTGCTTCCAGTGTCTGCCTTGCAAGCTCATGGGCCCAGGATCGATCCCTAGTAACTACATATCATAATGCCAGGCATGGTGGCTCACACCTATAATTCCAGCACTCAGGAGGCAGAGGCAGGAGGATTGCTGAGTTCAAAGCCGAGTTCAGGACCAGCCTGAACTACAATGCAAGACCCTGTCTTAAAAAAAAAAAAAAAAAAAAATTGAGCAAACTCTTGAATCTTAAAACTCTGCCTAAACTTATACCTCAATCCCTAGTAAATAGGCACTTTTGCCGAGGTCCATTCAGAACTCATCTCTTGTTCCAAGGACAGATTCAGGAAGCAGTCTCTGGATTCATCTGTCACAGTCCCCATCTGAGCTCCTCAGAGAAAACATCCAGTGTTCTTAGTCACACAAGAAAGGTCCTTACCTCAAGAGAAACAAAGACTTCCAACTGGAATTGTTTACCATATACACATGGGAATGCTCAGTACAGTCACAAATTCCATCATGGCAGCTCTGTTGAAAGTGGAAAGATAAAGCGAGGCCAAACCTAACTTACCAAGGTGTCCTCTGAACAATGTGTGAAGATAGCCACTGAGAAATAATGATATTGGTTGTGTTCTGAACAGTAGGACACTGGCCATTGCTCCTGATTGGTCCTCTTAAGATGGGCTTCACTTTCTGAGTGGTGCCTCTTAAGGTACACATAAAGGGGACAAGGGAAAAGTGGTTGGACCAAAGATGGACAGATGTCAGCCGAGAGAATGGTAATGTTTGCTTGTTTTAAATGTATTTACTCTCTCTCTTGATGGGAAAGACAAAGACCAAATCACCTTCACTGAGATTCCACAGTACCCCAAGGGTAGCCTGAATCAGAAAAGCCATTTTAAAAATTTTATGCAGAGAAAATGAAAAGTAAAAGGAAATAGTTTCTTTTTTTTGGTAGGGGATGTAAAGTTCACAGGTCACAACTTTTTCTTTCTTTTTCCTTTCCTTCGCTTTCTCCTTCCTTTCCTTCATTCCCCTTTTCTTTATTTTTTCTTCTTTATTTATTTTTTTCCTTCTCTCCCTCCCTCTTTTTTTCTTGATTTCTTTCCTCTCTCTTTCTTTACTTTTTGTGTCTTTCTTTCACTTTATTTCCTGATGACTGAATCCAGCACCTTAGTATTGAGCTATATCCCTACAGCTTTTTTACATTTTATTTGAAATGAAGTCACTAAATTTGCCAAGGTATAATTCAACTTGACATTTTCTTGTCGCAACATCGCAGAGTATTGGGATTACAGATAAGTACTACCATTCCAGTTCACCATTTCTTTCTTTTTAACTGGGTCTTACCTGCTTCTCTTTGTTAAGGGTCTTATGGGTAGGGTGTTGTGTAGAAGCTGAGTCTATTACTACCCCTAGGACATTTGCAATTAACTGGAATTCTTATGTCTCAGGTAAATTTCTGCTGGGCTATTTTTCTTAGCTCTTTTATGATTTCAAGCAATTGTACCTGCTTAGTGAAGCCCACTCTTTTTCCTGTTTAATTTTCCACCTATGCTAGTATTCAGTTTCCCTACATGATTCTCTATGGTGTACAGACGTCCTATTGGCTTTTATCACTTTTTAATAGGCTGCAGTATTTATTTACTTTGTTTATTGCTCACAGTCTGTTTCCCCCACAACAGCATGTAAGCTCTTTAAAGACCAGCTCTCTGTTTACATAGTTAAATGCTTATAAGTGCAGCTCTGCACTCTGCACCCACCCTTTGTTAATGCTCATTCCTAACCCTGGGGATGCTGGAGGCTGGCAACTCCATGCACTTTCTGGGACTTGTTCTCTGTCACCTGTGTCATGCCCTTTCTTGAAGACATCCACGACCAGGACTGGTGGTTGCAAAGGTGCAAAGTCAACTTTGAGACCACTTTTAAGGGCATCCAAATTCCATACCTCTGTGTGGGTGGGCTGAGTGAGGTCTTTCATGCATCTGAACATAGATTAGCTTTCCTCTTCCCAGGTGTAAATCTCAAGAATACTTCCCAAAAATCTCTGCCCCTATAACCTTCATCTCAGAGTTTGTTTCTTAAAGACACAGCCCAAAACATTCCCTGATGTGTCCCCAAAATAGGCATCTAATAGTGGACGTTGACTAATAAATCCTGGATGAACAAGTACACATGTACACATCAACAGTGTCTTCCTGCAAAACCTCAAGGCTGATAACCAGCATAACCAATGTGCCTGTGCATTCTTGCCTTCACATCAGATAGAACTTCAAGGTATAGCATTTCTGGTTTATTCACTCAATGACAGTGTCTTTATGGAAGATGCATCAATATATCAAGGGGATGAAGTCCTTTACTCATTAATCTTCAAATTTTCATGGTAAAGTCCAAAAATATGCAGTAACAAAATTAAGCAATATAAATGTCAGGTAATGATAACAGCCATTTGGAAAGCTAAAATGGCATAAGAGGTCATGACAGATGTGTTGGGGTGAGGATGATACTCAAATCAGGATTCAGGTAAATATCATTGATGAGATGAGGTCAGCTAGGGCCAGAATGAAATCACAGAGCCTGGCATGTATCCTTGTAATCGCAGCATGATGGGAGGCCAGAGAAGGAGGATCACATGTCTGAGCTCAGTCCAGGCACCTTAAAGACTTAGCAATATGCTAAGTAAAAAAGTACTGAGGGTGCAGCTCCGTGTGAAGGTCCTGGCTTCACTCCTCAGCACCATGAGAAGGAAGAGATGAAAAAAAAAGCATCAAGAAGAGGACAAGAGGAGAGGTAGGAGGTGGAAGAAGAGGAAGATGAGAAAGAAGAAGAATGAAAGGGGAGTGGAGGAAGAGTGAGGAGTAAGCTACATAGATGACATGTCAGGATGAAATGTGTTGATATAGGGGAGCATCATGTGTAAAGGTCCTGGAGAAGAAGTGTGCTTGTTTTTGAGAGACAGTGAGGAGTGTGGATGGGGAAGTAGAGAGGAGAATGGCCAGGAAATAGTGTGCATTTCAAGGATTACTCAGCAACTAGATTCTAAGTATGATGAGATGATGCTGAAGTGTTTTGGGCAGGAAGATGGCATCACCAGGGTTATGTTTTTGAGTATTCCTGTTCTCTAACTCAGTGGTGATGAATCTATGTCATGTGTACCACAGCCGGTACAGAGAACCCTCTCTGTTGGCATAAGGAGCAAGTCACCCTCACAGCTGAGAACTGCACAGCAATTGTTTTTACTAAATTAAAATTTCAGTTTTCGGGTTTACGATAGTGTTGGCACTTAGTGATAAATAAGTGGGTTTGGGGTAACATTAAGGGCACTTGGTCTCTCAGAGGTTCACCATCATACTCTAACTGCTCCTGGCAGTTTTAGAAATTTAACAATATCCTTTCAGATGTCATCTACAGTACTTAGTGAACATCTACCAGGTCATGTTCCCCTGATGCCACTGTTCAGTGTCTTTGAGTGTCATGGTTTTGTAAAAACTTGATGCTGAACTAAAATTGGATTTAATCAACAAATTCCAAGCACTCATTGTGGTCCAGGAACAGATCTTACTTATTGTGAATAATCTCAAGTAGACTTCATCTTCTTCCAATTTGACAATGCTGGGAGTCACAGAGGTTAAATGACTTATCAAGTTTGCATAGCTAGCAAATGACAGACATGGTAATGAGCTCAAATCCTCTTATTCCATATCATAAATTTTTTACATGAAACATAACCACACGTATATGCTGTCTTCTTTTATGACTTGAGATAGAGTAGGAAGTAATAAAAGACATGTCGGTTCATTGAGCATAATATTAAGCAACTTAGACACAGCATTTGACTTGGCTCCCAAACAAACTTATGAGAAGGCCTGATGGTTTGTGTGCTAAACATGACGGCATTGTGATATAGCACCCTGTGTTCACCTGGCCTTTTCTGCACCCCCTGGGAGCTTGTTAAAGTGAAAAATCTGAGTCTCAACGTATCAAACCACAACAATAATAGCTTTGTTTTATATTTATCGCTCTTCCTCTTGTTGTTTGCATCACCAGACAGTCAATTCATGTTCTCTTTATAAGTACATGTTATGATTCAGAAGGTCTGCTAACATTCTATTAGCCAAAGCAGGTTGCATGACTGTGCTCAGCACCAGTACCTGCATACATTCTCTGTCCACAGAGTAAAGGAAAGGAGAGAGAATAGTTCTTGAATGGTTAACCAAACTGTCAGAGTGCTTATTAATGATCTGTGGTCATTTCATTTAACCAATCACTACTCCTGAACAATACGGGCCCAAAGTCTTTGAAATTGTTTCCTGGAGTAGTCTACCAAATTTGACTTACTGTCAAAGGGCTATTTAAAAATATGCCATGCTATATCTGGAAAAAATGCTGGCAAGCACAATTTGCTATATCTTCTATTCCCAGGCAGGCCTTAGAATTCCTTATGAAATGATGCCTTAGACAGTTGGCTGGATAGACCACCCATTAATCCATCTCTCTGCTTGCTCTAAGAGAAGATTAAAGGCTCCTGGCCCATATACTGGTGATTCTTTGTTAAATCAGTTGTACACGCCTAGCCACTCTTTCTATAGCAATGCTAACTTTGTGAAAATACACTGGACTTTAACCTTACTCCAACCAGAAAATCTCATCTTCCTTTGCCATCACTGTACCCCAAAAGCTCAACATTCTTCAGGCTTCAGTTAACCTAGTAGTTTTGCTTATTTCTGTGCACTCAGTAAATCAAATCATATAGTATGAATTGACCTAGGGCTTCTTTCACAAAACAGTATGTTAGATTCATCTATGCATTTTCATGCAGTGTAGACGATTCCTTCTCATTCTATGTGGCTTTTATTTATTTACATAGCCAATACTTACATGATCAATTTGCTATCCAACTAGCTTCTAACTGTCAGAAATAATTCTGTAAAGTTTCCGCAACTTATCCTTTGTTAGACTCATTTACATTTCTCTTGGGCACACACCTACGAGTGGAATCATTCAGTCATAGGATTTGTGAATATTCAACTTCACCTGACAGTTTCTGCTTCTAGTTTAAAAAATGATTTTAAAATTTGATTAGAGGATGGTGTAAACTGAGTTGTAAGTACGTGAGGCTACATCTCACTTATAAGCTTGTGACTGTCCATTTAAAACATTTTAAGCCCGCTTCTGTCTGAGACTAAGCTATTCATTGAAATTAGCCCATTTTGAAAGCGACACTAGCTTTGTCACCCTGCGTCTCTATGCCGTGTATCATTTGGGGGGTTGGTGAGAGAGGGGGTCCTGCCGTGCCACTGTCACACACAGAGGAAGCGTCTGAAGAGATCACTGCCCAGCACTCCTCTAGGAATGCGTGTAGCTCTGGCAAATTGCTTTCCCCTTAGGGCCCCAAGCACTCTGGTAGGAAAGGCCAGGTCTCCTTGAAGGATTATGCCAATAAAATGCACACTCTGCCAGGGCCCAAACAGCATTGCTTCAGTCCTGATGGATGCATGTCTACCTCTCTGGGGGCAAGGCAGAGTGTTAGGATTTTATGATTTGAAGAAAGAGAGAAACTTGGGGAAATTGGTGGAGAGACAGAGCGAAAAATGCCACTGCTTGTATCTAAAAGCCACAACTCAACTTTGAGTGTGTGTATGCATCTGTGTGTATATATGTGTGTGTGCTATGAGTGGCACTGAGCATTAAATCCAGGACATTTCCCTTGAGTCAGATTGCTAACCCCTCCTTTTTTTATTTTGAGACAGGGCTTGCTAATTCACTAGTTTACTCAGGCTAAGTTCAAACTTGAAATCCTTCCTGCCTCAGCCACCCAGAGTGCTGAGACTACAGCTGCCATACCGAATACCTCACCATTCTTTATGGCTTCAAGATAAAATAAGTACCAAGTGGAATAGTATAAACCATCTTTTTCTGCTGTGTCCGTTTATCAGTCACAGTGGACAATTATCAATAGCTTTAGCCAAGAGTGTCCAGAATGTTCAGAACAAATTGAGTTGGGACACTCTCTAAAGGACATAGCTATTAGAAGAAATCCAAAGGAGAGAAAGACAAATCGTACAGAGGAAACTTCACCACAGCATCTTAGTTAATAGCAGGCTGAGATTTTATGTTCTTTCCAGCTCTCTCATTTTTGTCTTTAGCTGAGCACAAAATCCAGTTAGAAAGCTTCCTGCTAGACTTTCTATTTTAGTTGAGGAACCATGGACAATATATGGGAAACAATATATAAATCCAATATATATTATGATGCAAAGGGATTCACAGGAACACAAGAAAGTTGAAAATCTTAACCTGGAAATACCATATATACTTATAGTACAATATATACTTACAGTGTATACCCTAATAAATAGTTATGCCTTTTCATATAGTTTTTCATCTTAATGGGAAATGGACCCTTTAAGATTCATAATTATGGATCTGGAAGGAATCAGATGAACACTGCAGCGGGTCACTGAGGAGAGTTAAAGGAATATGTTTACAAAATCGTCAGTAGGACCAAAGGGAACAAGGAAGGGGTTATGGAGGTCATGGGGTTAGCAAGAGTGAGAGGCTCTTTACCAATCTTGGGTGAAAGAGAGGAGGAGAGGAAACCAACTAGCAGCAGGAAAATCTTAGAGAGCTTGTAGTAACCTGGCAGGAGGGAGCCAGGCTGTGCTTCCTAGTCCCTGAGCCCCCAGTGGTGTCTCCTATGGCAGTATCCAGTTAGGAGGCAGGAAGTTAGCATGTGTCAATGGCATCCATGAGGACAAAAGTCCCTTTAGCCCCCAGATCTAGAAGGGCTAGAGAGACATCAGACAGATGCTTATGCTTCTCAAGAAAAGAAGAACTCTTTTTAGATCATTTTTTTTCAAAAGCCCATACTAACTTTACAGTTATTATTTAGTGTTAATTATACACTTCCTTCTCATTAAGCCTTCATTAATTAGTGTCTTAAGCAGAAAGTTCCTTTTCCCAGCTATGAAAATCAGCAAGGTTTTTTTTTTTCCTCTTCACTTACTTTTATCTTGCTGAAAGATTTTTTTTAAACAAACATTAGAAGGTTATGTGAAAACTTTTTTTAAAAATATCAACAGTTTCTAAAGGTGAACACAAAGTTTCTTGAAGCCTCTATAATTATATTAGCATTTTACAGTGAATAGTTTATCTTTTGGTTCCAAATCTATATTTAGGTGCTAAAATACCTGGTTGTATCCTGTTCAGTCGTGTCAGCTATTGATTTGGGAATTCTTGCAACTATTTATCCTTCTGGTCAATAGAAAAGATTGCTTTCCATAGCAACCCCTGTGTTACATTCAACTTCATAGTTACAGAATACCTTCCTGTGGAAGAGTTTGCAAATTCAGTCTCTTAAATAAAATTTTAAAGAAGAAGGCTATTATATTAAAATCCATAACAAAGAGGACAATCCAAGCTAGAGACTAACATTTTTCTATAGCTCTTCTGCAACTACCAAATCTGCATATCTTTCCAATTCTGGGCATTCTATTCCACTTGCACTTTTATAAGCCAAGATGAGCAGGATGGGAGGGGATAACATATTATGTACAACCTACTCCTATCTCAAAGGGTGGGGGCTTCAACTTAGGTCAGCTTCACCTAAGAATTATTTTTCTTCTTGTAGAGACAGGAAAATTCCTGGTCTTGCCACTCAAATGTTCCACGTGAAAATATTTGCTCTAATTTTCAAATCTACTTCCCAATGTCGATCAAGTGTCTGAAACATTGGTGATTGTTTTTACCACATGCTGTGAAATGAGGTAGCATTTTAATTAGGGAGTGAAAATGAAATTGACTTGTTTTCAGAAATGATGGTGAAAGCTTTTGTCACTGAGCTCAGAGATAGATACCAGAAAGCTCTAATTTCTTCTCAGTTGATCATTGGGAATTTTTTTTTTAATATCACAGATTAAAGGGAGCTGGTTTAGAGGAGCTTTGTAATACTGCCCAGAAACAGATAATAACGCTGGAACTCCTTAGTGATTTTGATGCCCTGTTTCAGGTAGAGGAAATATTTTACTTGAAGGGAAACAATGGCTGAATGTAAAATAAATGGGGTTCAGTTACCTCAGGGGACCTGTTAGATAATAGAGGTCAAAGAAGGTGAACAAGATGTTGCAACTTGGAAAGTATATTGGAGATGGTGGAGCTAAAGAGTAGGATTGATCTTCATGTTAAGGAAGACGCTCTTTCTTGCATGTGTTTTGTGTTCAAAGTCTACTGGATGCCAGGAAGCAGACTGAAGACTTGAGGAGAGTGTCCCTATTCTGGACACTGTTTCTCAGGAGTGGTCACAGGCTTTGATTTCAGTTTGATCTCCTTCCTTAGCCTTAGTCAAAATTGAGTATCTGGAGGCATGGGAAAGATTTTCCTATTTTGATGAAGGCTTAGCTTACTGATAAATAGTATCACTTTTATCATGACCTTAACACTGATAAGTACTGTATTGTAAGAGAATCAAGAGAGTTCATTCAGATGGATACAGTGGAACACGAAATCAAACTCTGGGGCTGAGGGTTTAGCTCAGTGGTTCCAGCACCTGCCTTTTAAGTGCAAGGGTCCGGGTTCGGTCCCTGGTAACCATCCACAACAATGCTGGAGACTCACACCCATTAGCAATCATTATCACATAGCACAGTGCCTGGGTGGGTGTCTCATGCCTGTAATCCCAGCACTTTGGAGGCAGAGGCAGGAGGATTGCTGAGCTCAGGGCCAGCCTGAACTACAAAAAGTAAGACCATCTCAAAAGAGAGAGACAGAGAGAGAGAGAGAGGGAAATCAAACTGAACTAGATTTAACTGGCCTTTGGCAGTTATTGGGATTTTTTTGCTATCAGATGATACATCAGTTAATGGATGATTTTTGTTTTCTGGTAGCAGTGTTAGAAAGTTCTTCCTTAATATCTTCTTTCAAGGTACTAAAACTTGGGTGAACATCAGTTATCACTTGAAGAGCTGATAATCCTGGAAGATTCAGTAGCTTCCCTGGCACTGGTTTGGTCAGCCGAGTGCTACAGATCAAATAGTAGTGAGACTCCTTGGACCTCCTAAGAGTTTGTTTTTATGGTTCCATTAAGCTGATGCTCAGCAAAGTCAAAGAAGAACTGAAAACAAACACCATGACACTTGGTACTCTTAAGCATTAGTCTCACTTAAAAGTTATTTTAAAGCTTCTGATGAGTAAATCTTACTCAGCCTTTTTCTATAAAATCAGAGTTGCAAGCAGCTCACCCTGGGGTTGTTTAGGGTTCTCCAGAGATCGCTCATGCACAGTCAAATCTGGAAATCATTTTTTAGGCAATGACTTCATTTGTAGATTCCAAGGCTAGGCTATCTGCAACTGATATTTTTCAATATGCTCCAGGGGTAGGACAGGAAATAGGTAAAATCCTAGCATCTGAAGGCTTTGCCTGCCTTGGGTGAAATCAATCCTAGCTTACCTTGTTGCTATAGGCAGTACAATGAAGGGCTCAAATTTTAAAAGTATTAAAAGTGAACCTGCCAGAAGAGGCAGAAATTTGGGCAAAAGATTGAGTTCTATAAATCTGTGGAAGTGGAACCCATCTAGTTAACTCTGAAGGGCCAAATGTGCTGTTTAAAATGCTCCACTAGAGCATTCAACTTCACAGCTGTCTGTAGCTTGAAGGCCAAATTCTCATTCCCTGAGGTCAGAAAACAGAAGTAGGAGTACTAACCGAAGCCACAAGTACTACTGAGACTTTAATTAAGCCCCAAAGACGCCACACTCTCCCATCCAGTACTCCTACATGCATTCATTCTTTGCCAACTGGTGCAAACAGATTTCCCCTGACCTTCCTCACACTTGACCCAAATCTCTGAGTCTGGACATTATCAACATAAAAAGTCTTCCAAAATTTTAAATTTCAGATACTATAGTCATCTAAAATAAACCCATGACCTTTTGATATTTCTCCAAGATCTTTAGGGTTTTTTTTTTCCCTTCAGTTTTATTACAGTCCCTTACAAGACTATGTTAAAAAATAAATAAAAACTAGATTCTCTCTATTTAGGAAATTGAGCCTCAATTTTCTAAAGAAATTGAACAGTCACCATAGATTTCAATCAGCCCTTATATACACTTACACACACATAAATTTCCAACAGAAAATGTGACTATTATGTCAAGCCAGGGCACTTGATGGAGAATTAAATACACGGGGTCGGCACCTTGTGGGCCATAGGATCCAAGAATCCTCCTATTGACCTTATTATATAATGCTGAGGAAGTTTGTTTTTTTTAAACTCTTCTGGGTCTCATTTTCTCTTTATGTACAATGAGAATGTCTTCTTATGTTCCCTCTTGCCTTTAATATTTTGAAAGGGGCTCTAGGTAAGACACAGAAAGCTGTAAACTCCTATGTGATGGCAGTCAACTACAAATCTGCTGTGTTCATTTTCGAACTTTCAGTTCCAACACTAAAGTGGGTCATTTCTCTGCAACGATACAATGCTTTCTCCTCCCTCTTTTCTTCCCTGCTGTGTAATGACTGTTGTTTTTCACTGATATGATTTAAGAGACTGGAAAAAGCAAGCTGTATTCTCCAACTCATTCCTCTTAGGGTGATAGAAAATAAACTATTTTTCCTATGATCTGCTTCCAAATCACCCCCACCAGCTGTGAGTCTCCCCTTTGTAGACAGTTATCAGTGGAAGCTTTTTCCCAGAGTTAGTTTATAGTTAGCTATCCTTTTAAAATGAGGTTCTATTTACTTTATGGGTCTAGGAAAATGCAGGCTATCTGGGCTCACCTATTTTGTTTTCCCTTGATTGGAACATGAAGGGAAAAGGGCTTCTCTGATTTTGTGCTGAACTGAAAAAATACTCCGAAGCCGCTTGGGTGGTCTCCCTAAATTGTCAAAGTAATTATTACCTTCTAAATTGCTTATGGTTTGGAATAAATAATTATTGTCATTCTGAGACAAAAATCTATTTTCTAGATAGTGACAAAGAATATGAGGTGTGCTCGACTACCACTAATGAGAAGTTCTCCAGTGGAACTCCTATCTGAGGGATGAGGACAAATCAAAAACTGCTGGAGTATGGGCTGATGTTTGAGAACTGCTTTGTATAGCCCAAGATGAACACAAAAACTTATCAGTGATGATGGCAAGCACATAAATATGAATATGAACTTGGCTTTCTGTGGCCAGATTTATAGCAGGATGGTTTTATGGTTTTATTCTAGGTTTTCACCTGAGAATGTGGTCGCTGGTATAAGATTCAGCTTACTGCCAGAAAGGGCAAGAGTGAGCTGCCCACTTTCCTTCTGAGCAAATCTGTTGAAAACTTCACTCTCCCGATGCTCACTGTCAGCAGCACAGTCAAAAGCTGGCCTTCTTTGTAGTGAATGCATGGGACACTTTCACTTGATGCAATGGGAAGAGGTGAACTTCACCAGTCTCGCTTCGGTTTTGCATCACAACAGGAAGTACAGGAGAGTTTTATTCACAAGGAACCTCAACACATTCCTGTTAAGTGTCAAAAAAGGTTTTTCCCTTGGATGTAAACTTACTGAAATCTTTAAAAACTTTCCTTCTTACTTAAAGAGGAGTATATTCTTTCAAATTCTTAGAGTTCTTATTGACATGAAGTAGAACAGTCCTACTAAATTCAAATTCACATGAATTTTTTTGTGGTGCCAAATTAGAAGCAAAGACAGTTTATTAGGAGTCAGACTCCATTAAGTTGAAACCTAACTATAAGCCAGTCACTTCAATTCTCACAGCCTTGGTTTTATTTTTCTGTAATTCCTTGATCAAATCTCCAATGATATTTTGGTTTTCACATGTTTACTTACAAATCCCAAATTATGTTCACTGCTCTTCTTCATGTATGTTATTTTTCACATTTTGTCTTTTTCATAACTTTGCTGTTTCTTTTAGCAAAGAACAACATATGGTTTCTTATCCAAGGTTCAGACCTCAGAGCTGACAAAAAGCTCTGGTGTCCAAAAGAGGACTTAAGAAATGTGGACCAAGAGGCTAAGAGATGCACATCTGTCTGCTCCTTCTGGTTTGTGCCTTAGTGAGTTAGCTTTATCCAGCAATGATGCTCTTGAGAGTGGACCAAGGATAATTGTTTTCTAGGATGACTTTAAGATTACTAAATACTGATGCTTGGGGAAATGAAAATGTGATGGTGTGCTGAGGCCAAATCAGCTCCTCTAGCCTTTTGACATCAGTCTTGTGTCTCTGCCCAACTTCACATTTAGTGGTATCTTCTCAGTGGCTTGAAATTGACTAGAAAACAAGTATTTATATCACACATCCCAGCAAACGCTACAGGTCAAGCTTTTAAGCTTGGAGGTTGTTAGATATTTATGAGTGCGTAAGTGCATATAAGGGATGATTGAAATCTATGGTGACTGTTCAATTTTAAAAATATATATTAAAAGACACATTACCATTAATGCCCTTCAGAATACTTATTTCCTGAAAACTACTGATCTCAAGCTTCTTGCCACTTTTCTGAAGCAGTTCTGGAAGTCCTCTTTTAAGAGTATCTTTAGGGAACATTATCAACAGCATGGAGAAGGTGCTGCTGACTGCCATCCAACAGAAAGGCGGTCTGATGAAGTCGGTATGGTGTGTCCTCATCTATCTCATACACTGGGTCTCACGCTATAAAGCTTTTGACTTAAAATGACCATGGAAGGTAGATGTCTTGAATCGGCTTAAGACATGGCAGTATACATATGCACATAGTGGCACAAAGTATAGTCAAGAGAGAGTACTTCTAGAACAGTTTACAAAGTGCCAAAATAATGGGATAAGTGTTTTCTAACCAAAGGGATGTATTTACAGGAGAATTAATGTCAATATATCTTTTAATGTAGTAATTTTTAAACATCCATCATATTTTTCTATCGCATCTCTCTCTCTCTCTCTCACACACGCGCACGCACACACACACACATACACACACACATACACACATACCCCCACATATTCACAATTTGTAAATCTTTTTTGAGGGACAAGACAAAAAAAGGGATTGTAGCTTTCCTTTCCCAAATGTTTTCTTTAATGTTTTATCTCCCATATAAGATATCTTTGCAGTTAATTTTTAAATGTATATAGTGTATCAGGATTTCATATAATTATTAATTGAATAAATATTAATAATGCACCAAATATATTAGAAATATAATCTGTATATCCTAATTGTTACTGTTCATGATAAATCCAATCATATGTTACTGTTAATATCAATTTTCTATAATTTAGCTTGTAAAAATGGAATGTCTTTCTTGAGCACACCTGTGATTTATGTTTTTTTTCCCCAAATCTTTGCTCTCATAAGGAACACTGTGATGGACAAATAGAAGGAAAAGATTCAGTCATGGAAATGTAAAATGCTACTGGGTTTGGATCCTGAGCTCTCTGAATTGTTGACAATATGGGGGAGAAGATGGCATGCACTGTTTTATCGTGGCCAAGAAAAATTCAGCTGTCTGTGTGGCAGTTTTGAGAACCTGGCAATTTATAGGAGCCCTTCAAATGCTAACTGATGGTGTCAGTGGGTGTAGAGCCAGGTGGTGTTGAAGAGAGTGTTCCAGGTCTTCCAACAGCCCTATAGTAAAGGTTGGAGCTGGTGCCAGGTATGTTTTTTTTTTTCTTCATTTCCCAGCTCCAGACTTGACTGTGGATGCCTAGGAGGAATGTGTGTCACCTGATGCAAATGAAGTCAAGCAACACCATCGAGAGTTTGGAAATGAGCAAAGGTAGAATCTCATGCGGATGGGTGAGGCACAGAGCTTCTGGGAAGTCTTGCTTGCCAAATCTACCTCCAGATTGTTGGATGGTTTTGTGCCTGAACCTTCCACCCAGGCAGCAAATCAGGCCAACTAATCCGGTACATTGTGTTCCTGATAGTTCTGCTTTGAATGTATTTTTGTATAACTCCACCTGCTGTGTTTGCCCAACTGAAGGTTCTGCTGGAGAATGCATTTTGTTCTGAATTTGCTAAATTCTTTATTTAAATCAATGTACCAAATTTGTAGTATACAGCTGCCCATTCTGTGTTCAGTTGTGGCTACTTAGAAAGGTGAATTGGAGAATGTTCTTGTTTTTGGAGAAGACAGTGTAATAATAGAGAAAATAAGTCTTAAAATGCTGTGTAAGGTGCATGGGATATCATATGTATTGTCACTAAGATATGGGAACAAGTGTAAATCTGCTTGAAGAGATGGGGAGACAATGCCTTAATGAGACTAGAAGTATGGGTAATTTTTAAATTTTTGAACACAGAATAAAGACATTTGAGGGAGAGGACATTTCATAGACAAGTAAGAAGATAGTAAGAGTTGCTAATTCCTAAGATCCAGCTTTACTCACATCACTCATGATACAATATGTGGGTTCTCTATGCTGAACAACTCTGCAAATCTCTGTAAATACCAATAGAAAGATCTGTTTCATTGTGACATCTACCATCTAAAGTTAGTGCTCATTGCAAAGGTTAGGACCTCAGGCCCACAAGACTGCCCCCAATTTCAGATGCCAGCCACAAGAATAGGGTCTGAGTCTGCAGCCTCCCCACTTCCATCTAACTCCTCCAATAAAGCCTCCTCAGTTTACATAGTTTGCTCCTGTGGCTCCCAGAATGCAGTTCAGCACTCAGTGACACAATATTGTTAGTGTTCTATAAAAAAGATATTATAAATGACATAAATGAACAGTCAGATGAAAAGCACAGAATGGAATGTCTGGGAGAGTCTCAAGTACAGCGCAGTAATACCTCAGCCTAGAAACACTGTTCCTGAACTCCACACTGGGTGATAAATGTGAACATGGCTGTTTTCCCCAGAATTATGAAACAAATTAAATCTGAGACTTGATGTACCACTATATAGGGCTTCTGCCCTATGTATTTAGGCCACTGTACCCTCCAACACATGTATGTATTCACCACACAGGATGGTCTTCAACTCTGTTGTCTGAGTTTCTTTGGAGTCTACTCTCTAGCTCTACTTCCCTTCCCAGAGCATAGTGGGTGGGGATGGAAGTTCCAACCAATCACTCAGTATTTCTGGTGACCAGTTACATCATGAGACTTTACATGGAGCTCTCATATCAGTCACTTTTTAGCATAAGCTGAGGTATGATGAAAATGGATGCTTGGAACTCCCCTCACACTCAGGAAATTCCAAGGATGTGGGAAGTTCTGTGCCAAAGACAAAGACTCAGGAGGCTGCCTTTATAGTACATTCTTAAGGTAATAGTGCTTTGTGATAAAAGGGTGTCACATGTGTAATTATAATTTATCAAGGTCGGACTAGAAAACACCCAGAATTGGCTGAGTGTAGGTCAGAGGGACAGTGTTGGGTATGTTTCTGGGACAGTCCATTGTTGCTCCACCAAAAAGCATGTCTCAATTTGGATTTCCTCAAGAGAAGATCCTAAGACAAGCAGTTTAATAGGTCTAGTTGGCAAAAATCCCAGGGGGCCAGGTACGAGGAGCCCAGAGAGTCAGGGAAGCAAGAAAGTGTGACACAGGGTGCATGACTGAGCATCTCCTCAGGGGTAGGTAGAGTGACAGAATCTCAGCTGTGAGGGGTCATCAAACACTCAGCAATCGAGTTGAATAACATTTTAATGAACTATTTCAGAACTCAAATCAACACAAAAAATCCATAATACACAAATTATCAACATTTTAAATAAAGACAGAATCTGGCAATGTTGTTATTGGCCATATGAAAGCCTGAATCTGAGGATAAAATTAGTAAAAATACATTTTTTAGATTTCTAAAATGATTATTTTTTCTGGAACTAATAAAAATTGAAAATTAAGTAAAGTAAAATCACATAGTTTTAAATTTAAATATTTTATTTATGTCAAAAATAGATTTATACAGGGCTGGGGAGTTAGCTCAGTGGTTCTGGTGCCTGTATTGGAAGCGCAAGGACCCAGGTTCAATCCTCAGTAACCACATACCATACTGCGCATGGAGACTCACACCCAGCAGCAGCCAGTACCACAGTGCCAGGCGTGGTTGCTCACGCCTGTAATCCCAGCACTCGGGAGGCAGAGGCAGGAGGATTGCTGTGATGTGAGTTTGAGGCTGAGCTGAGTGCCAGCCTGAACCACAAAGTGAGACCCTGTCTCAAAAAAAAAAAAAAATAGATTTATACAAAGAGTTGTCTTATATGCCTATAATCTTAGCATTCTGGAGGCAGAGGCAGGAGGATTGTAAGTATAAGACTATCTTGGGTTCTGTTAGGAGTGCAAAGCCAGCCTGAACTATATAGCAGGACACTGTCTTAAACCAAGGGAGGGAAGACCCAGTCAGATACAACTATAATTTTACTTTACTGGTCTTCTTGGAAATAAACTCAATATTATATTCATTTGGATCATTAGCCATTTAGAAGTACATAAAGTCAATTAAATAGGAGCACAGATGCATCCCCTTCTGCCTCAGGCAGCAGTAAGGCTGACCATTGCACTGGTTCCCACTTGGAGTTCCGTCTACTGAAGATACATTGGGAATTGTTCCACCAAGATATTAGGGTACTGAGGCATTTCTCCACCAACATCTGCCCCTTCCTGAGTGAAGATCTGTTCTGCATTTGTTGACTTTGGTGTTTTCACGATGCTCCTGGGAGAGGCCAGAACTTCCAGAAATGGCATTGCCATCATCTGCTACAGGGTTTTGATGAACATCAAAGAAGCACAGGCGTTTGCTCTGTAGGCTGTGTGGAGCCCCATAGTTTTGCAGATGTGGGACACTCTTCAAAGCTCAGGTGCATATACTTCTCTGGAGTTATGATAGATACATGGTGGGTGGGGCAATGAAGCAATCTGGAAGGAGCATGGCTAATTTAGAGACAGTTGCAATAGCTTGATTGGGAGATAAGGCGGGCTTGTGCTAGAAGTATATCTAGTGCAGTAATACAAAAGGAAAAAGAAAGAAAATCTTTTAGGATATGAATCCTTGGGTCTTTGAAATAAAGTAAATATGTTGGACAAAAAGAAGGAACTATATAGATGATCTTGTGATTTCCCATCAATGACTGCCGAACTGTCAATTTTGTTTTTGGAATTGAGAGCTTGAGAGAAAGGACAGATTTGTTGAAAAGAGAAGCTTGTGTTTGAAAACATGTTGAGAGCAGGCAGCCAGGCTTGGATCACAGATGCATAGGCACAAAGGATGATTTTGGACGTCCAGGAAATTGCAAGACTCTTTTCACCTAGGTTGATGTTCACAGAAGAACAGATGTCAACATTTACAGTCTTAATTGAGCCTGGCCTCCCCACCCACTTCCCACACACACACACACAGACCAAATAGTTGTGTGGAATGAAGTTTTATAATGCCCACAATGCAGAGTTAACTGTTGGACAGCATAAAAAGTAGAAGCAGCAACATTAGACAAGGTGGAGGCTGCTATAGACATCTAGGTACCTGAGGAGACTGTGGACTATTTAGGGACCCAACTCATCTCACGGTGCTGTTGGCCTCTGAAAATATTTGCATTTTTGTGCTCATGAGCCATCCAACTGGAGATATCTTCTAGGCATTTGGAACTGCTTCATTTATCCCTGAGCATATTGGTACTAAATAACATCATTCAGGAAAAATTGCATAATAGGTGTACTTTCTACCCTGAGGTATGGTTGTGAGTTGGGGAGAGGTTTATGATAAATCGTGAACATCAAAGAAGACTATAGTAGATGGAACTGTGCCCTCAATCCTCATAAAAGATGGTGAAATTCTAATCTACAGAACCTCAAAATGTGACTTTGTATAGAGATAAGACCATTGAGAAAATGAGTGAAAATGAGGTCTTAGAGTGATGAAATAGACCCTTAATTCAATAGGGTAAATGTCCATACAAGAACAAGGAGATGTGGACACAGCACAGTCAAACAAAAGGATAACACCATTCATGACAGAAGCAGAGATGGGAGTCATGCAGCTCTGAGGCAACACAGGCCAAGCATCAAAAGCCACCACAAGAAGAGAGGAGGAGGCAAGGATGGATTCTCCCCCACAGTGTCAGAGTAACCATGGTGCCACCGGTCTTCTGACACACTGACTTCAGACTTCTACACTCTCCAAGTGTGGGACCTAAATTTTAGGGTTTTTTTCAGACACCCAGTTTGCAATACTTTAGTACAGCAACTACAGGAAACTAGAACAAAGGTCTTGTTCTAGAATGGAGCAGAAAGACAAATGAATAAATTCAAGAGAGACTGGCAAGAAATACAAAAAAGCATCTTGAACGTGTGACACTGAAATCCATAGAAATGTCAAGAAATGTTACATTTGGGAGACTAACTTTGTCTGAGTAATAAAGCAGAAGGATTGATCTGAAGCTCTGTTCATGGACTACTTTAGAGAGGACAGAGTCAGGGGAACTAGCATAAGCCAGAAAGGGCAAGCAGAGAAGGAAGTCCCTGTCTAACACCTCTGTTATTAGATGTTTGGAGGGACAAAGAAGATATGGAATAGAAATATTATAAAGTGACCATGGAAAGCCCAAGAATTTAATGTTCAGCTGAAATATTTTTTCTCTGTTAAGGAAAATAGATGATACAATTTGCTAACTAAGAGCAAGTTTATAATTATACAATCTTAGAAATGGAAAAAAGAGAAAAGAAATGGTCAAGCTTGGAGGCTTCCAGATAAGTATGAATGAAGTAGGATAAACACTGCAGATGTGAGCTGATCTGAAGTTGAACAACAATGCTGGGCGGGAAGGCTGGCTGGGATCTAGCATTCAAGATTTGTCTCAGTTCCCCACTAGCTATCTCATCTGGAGATGGTTACATAGTTATTTTTGAATCTCAAGTTGACCAACTATAAACTATTACAGACTGTTGACTGAGCAGGTTCAGGGGCCCATTTGGAAATGCAGCTGCTGTATTCAAGAGATGCTATAGGAAGAATGAGTAGCGTCTCCATTAGAAGCAGCATTGTGCATGTGCCACACACTGGGCTGTTTGCACCCTGGAGAAGCCAGGGATGGAGCTCATCTCTGAATCCCAGCACTCTTCCCATCTCTGCCACTCCTTCCCTCTTTAAATCCCTCTGCCCTTCCCATACGTGTTCCCTGAGCTCTTCTTCTAAACTCCTCCTAACTGTTCTTATGCTTTGGAAGTCCTTCCTATTCAAGAAGAGGAGGCCTTCTCCTACAGCCATGGCCTCTGCTCTAGGTTTTGAAAGAAATAAAATAAATTCATTTTTAACATCTTTTATGTTTTTGTGATATCATCTTTCCCTGAAGCTTCAAACATATGATGAAAGACTAACTGGACAAAGAGAACCCAAGGGTAAAAGGAATCATTTTTAAAAAGCCTCACAATCTCTCTTCATATGCACAAATACATTTATAGATTCTCGAAGCTATTTATGATGCAGCTGGTACTATAAACAGTAATTTATAAATAATTGATAAAGTTTTTGGTCCTAAAAGTGATTGAGTTCTACAGTTAAGCAGTCCCCAAACAGCTACTAAAATCAGACCATCACAGTTTCTACACCTCCAGCTTCCAGGGTCCTCCTGGAATCTGCTTGGGCAATAATAACAATAATTGCTGCTATATGTTGTGCACTGAGGTTGTGAACTTCTGTGCCACTGGCTTTGAAAAGGCAGTAAACCAAGTGACAAATCATTTCACCAAATTAAATATCAGGAGGAAAGGAATGAGGAAGTGCACAGTGGGAAATGGTTTTCATCCACATTGAAACCAGCAGGTAGACCTAAGGATACCAAGTCTGCTATTAATGTATGTGTCACTTTCCGCTGGACAATGAGTAGCTAGAAAAATTGGGTTAAAATGTTCTGTTATCCAAGATATAAATAACTTTTGATGGCCCGCATCATGCTGCCACCAAGCAGTGCAAACAATAGTACAGCACTGGTTAAAGAATTATGAAGGGGCTTAGAGTTCCCTACACTTGCGAGCTAATGAGTGCCCTGTCACAGTTGCATGGAAGCCAGCAGGGCATAGAAGGCTTATGTGTCAGAGACAAAGCACTTTATTGCTGAGAACACAGCCAGCAGAATGAGTGCCAAGCAGGTTTTTGTTTTTTCCTTACACTCAAGTCTCATAGGAGCTATACAGGGAGGCTTCAAGTGGATGTTCATATGCACAGTAGGTAGTATTACAGCTTTGAGATCTGCATCATGCATATTAGCCAGAAACACCCTCTCTTTACTCTGAGGGGGACATCATCTTTATTATTCTGGATAGTAATGTTATCAATCTTTTCCTCCAGAAGGAAACATTATCACTATTTTCCGAGTATGTAAGCAAAGGTATGATTTAGCTTCAGTGGGAGACATGTCATTTCCTTCTAAGATTGCCCAGTTTACAAATATCTTTGAAAAGATAATCTGGAACAAGTGGCAGTTAGTATAGAAACTCCAGGCTCATATATAATTTTCTTTCAATGTAATGTCTTTCATCAAATAGTGACAAGGTGAAACCTTTGGTTGATCAATACATAGAAGTTTTAGTGCACAGAAATGAGGAGCATGCCTAGAATTCTTCAATTAATAACAACTTTGAATTGAGGGAGAAAGAAGACAGACAGACAGAAAGAGAGAGAAGGAAGAGAGAGAGAGAAAGAGAGAGAGAGAGCCAGGAATGAGGGGAGAGATCCAGAGAAAGCATGGTTGGATGGATGGATGGATGGATGGATGGGGAAATGAAGAGAGACAAATGCACACCTGGATGCCTAATTATATCACTCACAGATATAATTACCTGAATGGGGAGAGGGAACAGCTGAGAAAAGAAAAAATGGAAAAATGAGGATGAGATAAATCAAGAAAGACAGACAGTCAGAAAGATATGGCAAATAAAAAAAAAAGAAAGAACACAGGTTAAATTGTCAGATGCAGAAATATGAGTGATGGGAGTGAGGCATGATAGATCACTGGATAAATATACTAGTAGAAGACAGAGAGGTAAATGTAACATGATAATATTTAGATTATGAGTTTAGGCTCTGAATTCAGAACAAGTAGTTTTGGTTCTGTCACAGCCTAACTGCCTAGGCTTGGGCAAGATCCTTTTTTAATTTATCAAATGGGAATGATACCAACAACACTGCCCTCGGAGGACTAGTTTAAAATCTGAAAGCAAATAAACCTCAAAAGTGCTTAGCAAGTTGGCAGGCCCACAATAACGACATTATATAGAAATAAAACTTGTTACATCAGCCGAGACACCCTTTTCCATGAATCTTATATATTTCAACATTGTCAGCATTCACATTAAATTTTTGTGTCCTATTGCAGCCAAAACTAAATCTGGCAGATGTGTCAAACCTTGATAAAGCCAGCACTTGCATTCAGCACTCAAATAGCAATTTTATGCAAATGGGATCTTCTCATTATGTTATCCTCTTGCAATCCATAATTATTGCTTCTCAATGAATCTGAGGGTTTCTTCATCTCCATGAAATGAGGTCACACTACTTATACAGCAAATTAAAGGCAAATTGAGCAGATGATATGTATAAAATAAGAAACACGCCACTTTTCCAACCATTGACACAGTGCTAAATGAGATGGTTTTCAATCCAAACCAAGTATTTATGTAATTTGGTTGAGCATCCCAACATTCACATGGAAGCCCACACTCTTTACAGGCTTGTTACTCTTCTCCTCTTTACAGAGTTAGCATTTATGACGAGGAATTACTTATCGAGTTCTATGATTCTAGTTTTATATCCAAGCACATAATGTTTTACAGTTCATTCTTGCTTTAAAAAAAAACCCAAAAAAGAAAAAGATGTTCTTGGATAAGTTATTCTTGTATATCACATTATGGTAAAAAAATATTTCCAAATTAAATGACATGAAAAGCACAATCTAAAATCTCTGACTATATCAGCATGTAGCAAGGACTCTTTTATTTTTGGATTATTTCTTTAATTGTTCTTTCTGCATCCAAGCATTTACATTTCAAAAGATAGTTATTATAATTTCTAGGGCACACTTAATTCAATTAGTTACTTACTTTTAATGAGGGTGGGATGAATATAATTTACCTCAATGTAAGAAAAGTATGTATTTTTAAATACTCCTTTGCCTCTTAATCCTAGTTGGCTCTGAGTAAACAGTGATACAGATGGTGTAAACTGAAGAGCAACATGACAGTGCATGAAAAAATATTTCCAAATTCTGGCTTGTTCCTTTTCTCTTAAATATCTCTTTAGTCAGAAATTCCACTAATAATCTTTCTTTTGGCTTAAATAACCATCCCTTTATAGATTCCCTTTTAAGATATAAACTGTTTTGAGTAGATCTTTGGTTGAATCTGATGTATGTTTGCTTTATTTGGAAGATTTTCTTTTTGGAGCATTCAGGTTTGGCAAACATTTTTGAACTTAACACGAGTGTTGATTTGGTTGAACAGCAGTAGAAACAGGAGAATTGCTATTCATTCATTAATTCATTCTTGTACTGATTATTTATTGAACTCTTTTTGTGTGTCACTGTTCTGTGCTACTGACATATGATTCAGGATTTGTCCTTATAGAAGATGTAACTGCCTGAATAAAGTCAGTGATGTTTGAATAATGGTAGAATTCACAACTGAGGATCACACTAACCTCAGCGAGGAAATACAAAGGTGTTATGATGAGTTGAAAAGGTTCTGAAAGAATATAGAGTTCATCTGCTCATGGGAAGGCCCTTCTCTAAGGCCTTGCTCTGTGCAGCACAGAAAGCTCAGGTTTAAAGATTAGATGCTTCTGAAAGAGTAGTAAACTTTTGTAGAGAGGAAATAGGGAGCAGTGGTCCACAGAGCCATATACTCAGAATAAAGCTTGCCTAAGAACTAGACTCCAGTCTACGATATATGACTTTCCCTAGGCCAAGGATCTGACTTGTATAAGGTGTCCATATTCCTCTACCAGGCGCCATCTTTCTTTTTTTTTTTATCTTTATTGGTACATTAAATATACACATCATGATTGCACTCCATAATGGGGATTTGTACCAGTATAAGACACAACTTAATTCTCATTTTTCCCATAGCCTTACCCACCCTACCACTCCGCCCATATACATAAAATTTGTTTCCTTATTTTTTTTGTTACAATCTCAACATTTTCCATCTTTCTTTTTTAGCTTCACATACTCCTGTTCTGAGGCTCTCCTGGCACTTCTGACCCACAGTGCTTGGTAATGTAGAAGTGTGGTTGCAAGCTTTGTGTTTTCATGGACTTCTAGTTTTTAAGCTTAAAATTTAAGCTTAGTACATGCTCAATAAATGCCACGTATATGAAGAAAGAATGATCATAACTCTCTGAGATGGATATTACCGCTCCTATTTGGTAAATAAGAAAACAGAGTCAGAATGTTTTAATGATTTACCTAATGTCATCGATCTAATACAGAGTTATATATAGACTGAGATCCGTTAGTGTGAACATTTGGTAGAAACTTCCTATTTCATAAAATAAAGCATAAAAACAACATGCTTCTACCACTTGTATTTTTTTATCTTTATTGGTACATTAAATATACACATCATGATTGCACTCCATAATGGGGATTTGTACCAGTAGAAGACACAACTTAATTCTCATTTTTTCCCATAGCCCTACCCACCCTACCACCCCCCCCATATACATAAAATTTGTTTCCTTACTTTTTTGTTACAATCTCAACATTTTCCCCTTTCACCCTATTTTACATTGACCATTTTCTATTTCACAATATATAACATACAATGCTAGGGCTCATTTACATCTTCATTTTCTCATACCAGAGAAAAGATGCTATATGTACCTATCTGTGCCCTATTTATTTCACTTATGAGGATATCCTCAAGGTATGTCCATTTAAGTAGAAGTGATTCAAACTTATCATTTTTTTAAAGATGACTCTAAACACATATCTGATTTGGATACAGAGTTACAAGGAAAGGTACAGATTAGATATGACCAACAAACTTCAAATGTGATTGGTCTAAGCAGTCACCATCCATTCCTCAGACAGGTCATTTACTTGCTGAGAATTAGGAAGAGTTCTGCTCAGTGGTATGAAATGTGGAGGAGCCACCATTGTGAAGACTGATCTCACCACACCAAAGAGAAAATTGATTGTGAGAATGTCCTGCAGATAAATTATCTGTCCTGGGAGTACCATGACGATGCTTCTGCTCCCATTTCTTTGGAAAACATATAGTCCTAGCCTGTCTGCTAGAAGATAAATTGACAGAATATTTGTCATCATAACTTATATTCCTTTATCCCATTATTTATCAACCAGTTGTTTGTTTGATACTTGTTCCATGTGAAGGTCTTGACAATTTCGTATTAATGTAGTCATCAGTGCACAACAATCTGGGAATTTCGGTGACACACAACAGTCAGCATCTGTCTTCTGTGAATGTGTCCAATGGCTGAATTCTAGCTGATTTCCTGTAGGTTTGGCTGAACAAGACAGCAGACTCTAAATTGTGCAGGCCGTATGGGTCTAAGACAACTGGCCAGGTCATATGCTCCTCAGATCAATGGCTGCATTGGGCATATGATCTTCATGAGCAGTACACAAATGGTAGGTGGAGGTATTTAATGGCTCTTAAATTTAGGCTTGAGACCATGACATGATCACATCTTCCTACACCCCATGACCGTAGTAAGTTTCATGTTTAAGGCTAATGAAAAGGGGAAACAGAATATCGCCTACCTCTTGTGACAAACTGCAAAGAGCAGCATAAAAAACAGAAAGTCAGGGGGAAAAAAGTGAGATTACAATCAACAAAAGCAGTAATTATACTGAAATTCTTAGCTTCCTATAGATTATATGCTATAGAAAAATGACCAACAAATATGTAAAATTTTAGATGAATATTACTGCTGAAAGGAAAAAAAGGCATTAGAAGAATAATAGTGAACTAAATTTTAAGAGTGGCCAAGCTAGTGAGGAGAAGCAGACCAGAGAGGGAGATCAGGTTGTGTAGAAGCAGTGAAACATTCCGTCAGTTAACTCTGAATAATGTAAATATTCTTTGGGATATTTTCAGAAAAAGAATGCTCTATATGATTATGCTGTGTCACTCCAAATATCGCATTGATATAGACTGGTGCAGAGTAGAGGAAGGAGGAAGACAAGCTAGGAGAGGGCAGTGATGCTTGTACAATGATTGGAGAGGCAACATGGTGATAAATGGTAAAATTAATTAGCTCTGGGAAAATTTTTGAAGTAAAGTCAGTCAGGTTTGCTAGCAGATCAGATTTTCTGTCTGAGAGAGGGTGGTATGAGGGCCTACTCCAGGGACTTGGCCTCATGATCTGGGAAGAGGGAGGGGCAATTTCCTGAGTCAACCTTTCTGAGGAGCATTTGAGAAAGGGTGATCCAAAATTTAGTTTGAGATCTGTTATTTTTTTATTTATGCACATGGAAAGGTCAATAAGGCTATCAGATACTTAAATGAGTAGAGAAAAGGGCAAGGGTGAGGATACAAATTTGAAAGCCATGGCAATTTTGTAGGCTTGGATGTATGCCTGAAATTATTTAAGGCCCTGAGACACAATGAGAACACCTAAAGT
Source organism: Petromus typicus (assembly GCA_004026965.1). Classification (NCBI taxonomy): domain Eukaryota; kingdom Metazoa; phylum Chordata; class Mammalia; order Rodentia; family Petromuridae; genus Petromus; species Petromus typicus. The sequence goes on from PVIR01001978.1 coordinate 37,551, forward strand.
GAATTTAGATAAAAAAGGTGACAGCAGCTGAAGCCTGAAGCCTAGGACACTATTTCCCATATCCAAGAAGGTAAGGAACCAGCAACAGAGATTTAGAATAAATGAAAAAAATTAAAAAGGTAAAGATATAAGCATAATTTTATAGAAATCAAGGGACAAAGTTTTAAAATATGAAGGATTTCTAGTTTTCTCTGATGCTGACAGTTCCAGATAAAACAGGATAATTTTTTTCCATGAGCAATATGGAAACCACTTATGATCTTAGGAGAACAGAATAGTTGGAAGGATGGGAAAGAAACTTTGCCAGAATAAGTTCAAGAGGGAAGGGATAAGAGAAATTGATGATAGCAAAGAGCTCTGACAGAATGTTCTACGAAGGAAAAGTCTTCTTGTTTGTTTTCTAGAGATTGACAGGGATATAATGGTAGATGATTTTCTTTATAGATGAAAAAGCATCATCATGAAACCCATTAGAACAAACAAATATGTTGCTATTCTGGAGGAAAATGTTCCTGGAATGATGGTATTGTCTGGTGAAAAGGGCAGGTTCTAAGTAGGAAGAGAAGCATGTGATTTATCTTGGGTCATTGATCTTCCATACATCTGACAGAGAAGGAAAAGAGGCAGCAAATACATGGAAGATATGCTGGTAGTTGCTGCTGGGTCCCTTCTGGTGCTTCAGTCCTCTCAATGAGGAAGGAGCATAAGTCCATTGCCTAAAATCAATTCTCTGGCTTCCACTGAAATGGCCTGAAGCAAGCTCCATCTTTAAGCTGCACTGGTATTGCAGCACCAAACAAATACATTACATGTTTGAAATATTATGTGCAAGTAGAAATGAATGGCCCCATAGCGATCGTCAAGGACATATATAAATAGTACACTGTAGCAACCAAATGCAGATGCTTTTAGACTGGAGACAACTGAGATTGCTTATTATATTCCTGGCCTTTTGCAGAAGCTCTTTCACTCTGTGGTCACTTAGTGTTTCTATTTGAATTCCTCTGCTGCTCTAGTCTATGGCTGCTAAAAGAAACTTTATTTGCTTGTTGAAGTCAGTTAGCTTCTGTAAGAAATACAGGTTACTTCACAATCCAACAGGCTTACATTCCTTTCCTGAGAGATACAGAACCCAATGTATTTTATATGAGGTATGATCAAAATATATAGTGAGTGTTTAAATGTTTAAAAATTTTTTATTAATGTAAAAGATGCACTGGCATTAATCCTCCTCAGAATACTCTCTCTTGCTTCTCACACACTTATCCCCTTGTTTTTGCCACTCCTTGAAGCAGAATGCTTTCCAAGTGCTACCCAATAGAGGGACAGGCTTCTAAAGACATTACATTGTGTCCTCCTCAGCCACTTGTTTATGAATGGAGCACTGTGCAATTTCTGGCTGTTCCTCAAGCTCAAAATAACCTTGAAAGGTAAATATTCTGAATCAATTCAGGATGTGAAGGTAGGCCAGGACAGGGCAACTGAAGACATTTACAAAAGAGGACTTCAAGAACTGCTTCAGAGGGTGATAATAGCAATAAGATACTTATGTTTGAAACAAGAGGAAGTATTTTGAGGGCAATTAATGGCAATTTGTCTTTTACTATAATAAATTTAAAAATTCAAACATCAACCATATTGTCTTATCATACCTTATACAAAAAAATATCCCCGTCAGCTCTATTGCTTGTGGCTTTGCATGACCTTCATGTTATATCTTGATACAGAAATCTGTTCATCTTCAATTAGTTCAGATAAGAACAATTTGAGAGATCTTTTTTCTTATGGCAATTAACTGACAATCAACAATCAAGTGATAAAACCCTTCATTATTGTGATTCATTAAGAACAGAGACTGTCCCCTTGCCTTTGATTTTCATAGAAGGACCACACTATATAGAAAAAGCACTTAATAAATTAATGAATAGGTAACTTCCTCATTTCACCTAAGCATAATTAAAATTTGGTTAAGAAAGGACTACACAAGCAAAGTATCAAAGGTTAACAACAAGTCTATTTAAAATAATAGCAAATGTTAATTATGAAAAGACAACTTTTAATTTAAAAGCCTGAGTTCTAATTATTTTTATGACCATTTATGTTTAATTTTGCCTGCTTCATGCCTGGCTGCAAATGATAGATTTCTATTTTAATTGTACAGTCAATGAGTTAGTGAGTCCTGAGGCCTTTCTTTGCTCCTCTTCCTCTCTTTATATGTTTGGAGATGGAAGTACACAGACATGGGATATTAGCAAGTTGTCTTAGAAATGGTAGTGGTCAAGTGATTAGTGGCTTCTAAATGATTCTCTGAAGTCTCGGTGCATACAGAATATAAAAAAGGGAAAAAAGTCTTTAAGAAGACACTTAGGCTTTGTAAGGTTTAGTAAGGCTTTGGTTGTCTGTATTATTTGCACTGTTCTGCTGCTGAAAGCTAATTCAGTCTGTGGAATAGCTTTTGTGGTCAAACAGAGCACTTTGCTGAAGCAACTTAAAATAACAACCACGTAGATCATGATTTTTCATGTTAGCTAGATTCAGCTGGGTGAATGTTCTGATCTTGTCTTAGAGCATTTATTTATCCAAGCTAGGTAGCCAGCTTGGCCAGGGGATGACTAGTTTAAAGTGACCTTTCATAGGATACTTCATTTCTGTTCCTTGTGTTTGTTATATTCAGCCAAGAAGGAGTAGAACTGTATTAGTGAATTTTCCTGTTGTTGAGACAAAATATTTGGTTGACTGGTTTCAGATCAGGACAATTTGGACAGAAGAGCATGGTAAAGTGAGGTTGTTTGCTTCGGGGTGACTAAGGAAGAGATAAAGATCAAGAGGTGGGTGTTAGGAAGCCTATGTGGTTCCTCCATGATGCACTTCCTCCAATTTGTCCACAGCTCCTAGTAGCCCATTAAACTATGAATTCATCAATGGGTAACTCTTGCATGCACTTGGAGTCTTCACAATTGACTCCCCTCTCTGGGACTATCTTAGTCTAGGCAAACTGACAGTGAATATTAACAGACACAAGAATCATGCATATCTGTTTTAGGACAAGACTAAAAATTAACATTTTAACAACTATGCCACAGTCTGTTGATAAAATAAAGTCCCAGAACACATAGATTCAAGGAAGAGAAATTAGAATTCATTTCCTGATGAAAGAATATGAAATATTTCAAAGAGATTATTTGGATTACAATTTATCTAACCTATAATACCTATTAAAGTATAATTTATTTTTAAAACTGAAACACAAAATATAAGCCCATGAGTTGAATCTCCAGTTAGTGAGAAACTTAAACTAATTCTAGAATCAGGAGAAGGACCTGGTTTTTTTCTGCTAGATAAATCCACTGTTCTTGGAGAGGGAGGATGGGTTATTGCTTCAGAAATGAGAGCTTGTTCTACTGATGTTTGTTACCAGTTTGAAGGCAATACAAGCTCAAGTAGGGAAAAACTATCGGATCAAGAAGAGCATTAAAAATCCTTTATGGAGATCATGCATTTCTTTCTCCGTCAACATTCTTTTCTTCTTTGAACATATCTAAATAATTTCTTCCTGTCTTCTGCCAACTAGAACACAGTTGTGAGCATGGTATTGGCTAAAGACTAAAGTGTCTGAAAAAAACTGCTAAGGACACCTATTTATTATTGTTGTTTAGGAGTCTTCAACAGTCAAAGACATAAAACTACACTGGTGGAAAGAGGTCAGGTACTCATGCATTTCAAGAGAACACTAAACCTACTATGATGCTTCACTTTCCCCCTAAGAGTAGGACTATCTCTTATCAGTCAAAAAATTAGAATGAAGAGAATATTATACAAAGCATTTTCTGCCTACATTTAAAAAGGTGAAATGTTAGAGATAATAGCTATAATAGGTCAAGGGCTGATAGCAGTAACATTCTATTTGGATGTTTTTGACTTGGTTATATTTCTTCTACCCAGTTTTATTTGATCTTTTCCATTTTTGCATCCAGAATTTTTGATGGTTCTTAGAGTTTTTTGACAATAAACTGTCTTTGCCTTCTTTGTCTTAGTCTTTTTTGTGTTATTACAAAAACCACAGACTGAGTAATTTGTATGAGGAAAAAAGTTTATGAATCTCATAGTTCTGGAATTTGGAGCTGAAAATTGGACAATGTGTTTTGGCAAGTGCCTTGTGTTGCATCATGACATGGATGGTGGAGTAGTAAAAGCAAGTGAGATTTCCAGAAAGACAAAAACATGATGGGAAGATTTGCTTCTTAACAATTTGCTCCTCCTGCTGTAGATAATCCAGTTCCAGGACAGCAAAAACTCACTACCGCGAAATTCACCCAATCTTATGAAAAAGGCAGTAATTCCGACATTAGCCTTGGTAGTTACTCCCAGCGTTGAATAGTAGTACTCTCATTTCACTCTTTCAGGAGATGAGATAAGCCACAATCAAATATTACCAGTCCCTTTTCTCATTAAAACTTATCCTCCTAAATTAACCAGAAGCATTTTAGTTGTATATATTTTGTGATAAATATACAGTAATTGTACATATCAAAGTAGTTCAATGTTCTATTTTGTCACACGCATACAGTGAGCACTGATCAAGTCAGGATAATTAACATTTCCCCCACCTTTCATTCCATTATGTTTGGAGCCTTCAATTTTTCTCTTGTAGACTATCGTGCAATATATGGTAGATTATTGTGAACTCTAGTCATCCTTCTGGCTGGTAAAGACAAGAACTTATGTCTTTCTGTGTTTGAGTATATTTGTCCAACCTCCCTTAGTCCACACCCCTTCCTAATTTACAGTAATCGCTTTTCTACATTTAAGTCAACTTTTGTTTTTAACCTCCCACATATGAAAGAGAATATGCATGTGTGTTTCTGTGTTTGGTTACTTCACTCATGAGATTCTTCAGTCCTATCCATTTTGCTACTATTGATAGAATTTCAAGATTCCTTATAATCTACCGTAAGCATATAATGTACCATATGTTCTTTATCTATTCATCCATTGATGGGACCCTCATTCAATTCTGTATCTTGATTATTGACAATAATAGTATGTGTGTTTGGAAGTAGTTCTTCGACATTACTTATTCTCTCTTCTGTTATATGTACCAAAAAATGGGATAGCAGAATCATATGGTAGATATCATTTTAGATTTTTGAAGAACTTCCATACTATTTTCTACAAAAGCCATACTAATATGGCTTTATACATCAAGTGGTGTAAAACAATCCTGTTTTCTGGAGCCAGGGATTTAGCAAGGTCCCCATTTCATCCCCAGTAAACATATTGGTAGGTGTGGTTACTCATGCCCACCAGCAGTCAGTATCACATACCACAATGCCGGGTATAGTGGCTCATGTCTGTAATCCCAGCACTCAGGAGGCAGAGGCAGGAAGATTGCTGTGATGTGAGTTTGAGGCTGAGCTCAGGGCCAGCCTGACCTTCAAAATGAGACTGTAAAAAAAAAAAAAAAATCTTGTTTCCTTCACATCCTCACCAACAATGATCATTTTAAGTTTCTCAGATAATAACCATTCTGAGTAAGTTGATATTTCATTATAATATTTGCTGGCATTTCCCTGGTGGCTAATTATATGGAGCACTTTTTTATATATTTGTTGGCAGTTTGTATTTTTAGTTTTTGAAAAAAACATCTTTTCAAATCACTTGCTCTTTTTTCTGTTTTTTTGTTTTGATGTATTGAGAATCAAATCCAGGACCTCATACATATCAACAAAGTTCTGTCACTGAGCAATGCCCATAGGTCCTCATTTGCTCATATTTTAAGATTTGTGTTGAAAATGTTTAGTTCATTTTACATGATAAATAATCTTTTGTCATAAAGATAGTTAGCAAATAATCTCTTTCATTTTGGAAGCCACCTCCTCAATTTGTTGCTTATTCATTTACTGTGTAAAAATGTTCTTAATTTGATTCAATCACATTTGTCTCTTTGCTTTTGCATCCTATGCTTTTGAGGTCATGTACAAAACAGCATCAAAGTGTTCCAGGGTACCTGCTACAAGAAATTTCACAGTCCAGTCTCTGGTCTTTTTATTTATTTTTTTTTTCAGGACAGATTTGCTGTACATGTAGTATTCAATAGGTGATTCTTTTCTTTCAGGAATTACATGCCATCCCATTCTCCTAAAGCCAGTACAGCATTTGCTAAGAAATCCAATATTAGTCAGATAATGTACATTTAAATGTGATTTAACAGGGCTTGGTGATGCACAACTATAATCCTTGCATTTGAGAGGCTGAGGGAGGAGGATCACTGTGAGTTGAAAGCCAGGTGAAGATCTTTCTAGTTGTATATGTTTTGAGTATAAACTTTCTCTTCTTGGTGTCCTATCTTTCCTAAGATCAAGAAAAAAAATCACTAATTATTACATTGCATATATTTTCTCTGTTTTGTCTCTTTTCTTCTATTCAAAATTGCAATAAGAACTTTCCTTCTGTTTATTAAGTCTTAAACAATGATCCATATTTCTAGAAGTTCTCTTCATTCTTTTTAATAGTTCATTCCTTTATTCATTCATCTGTTTTTCTCTGTTATCTGAGTTGGACATTTCGAAAGACATCCCTTCAAATTCAGATGTTGACTCCTCCACATGATCTGCTCCATTACTGAGGCTTTTAATCATGCTTTTATTTGATTTATTGCGTTCCTTATTTCCAAGATTTTGTTTGATTCTTTTTCAAGATATCTTTGTGTTGAGTTTATTACTTCTATTACAAATTCTATCCCTATTTCACTGAATTGCCTGTGTTCTTTTGAACTTTACTTCATTTCCTTGTGATCAGCCCTTTGAACTCTTCATCAGGCATTATAGTAATAATCTTTTCTTTGAATTCTATTATTAGAGAATTAATGTACTCTTTGGAGGCATCATTTTATCTGGCTTTCTCCTATTTCTTGTGAGCCTATATTGAGATTTATTCATTTAATGGACCAGTAATTGTCTTTACTATTTTTATAAGGTGGTATTCATGATGAATGACTTTCTAGAGATATCTTTTGTGATGTTAGTTTGGTAAGTTGTTTGGATATGGTTTGAGTTACCTGCCTTGATATAGTCTCCCGATAGCTTTGTTGGCTAATGACAATGAGCTTGGGAGCAGTGTGCAGAGTGATGGGTTGGTGTAGCCCTTCTACCTCCATGAAAGAATGTTGCATGGAGATGCTCTAGTGGCACAGGTGGATGCAGTGCACACAGTGTTAAGGGTTTAGTAACCATTTTATGGCCACTGAAGCAATGTAAGTGGCAGCACCAAAATCACAGAGCATGGTAAACATTTTGGCAGTACTGGAATCACATCCAGGGTTCCATCAGTGGCTTAGATGATGAGCACCAATTGTAGCAGGAGAGAACATGAGGTATGAAAAGCAAACCAGGGCCCAGCAGTAAGTAAGGACAACTAAGCATCTTAGACCAATTAAGGTGGTGTTTTGGGTGATTAGAACAGACAGTCAGTTGATTACATGGTTGGTCAAGGAATAGAAGCAGGTTGGGCCAATTATGTAGATAACTTGAATTGTCGATGAGGTTTGGACCAATTAGGGTGGCATCCTGGAAAAAGCATAGCTCTGCCTTCTGCATATTGCTTATGTTGTAGCATCCTGAGTTATGGAGGTTGACAGGAAGAAAATGCAAGTTTCTTCTCAGAGTGAAGAGCAAACTTTCTAAGTGAATTGTGCAAACCTGTCCTTCATATCACTGGGGTTGCTTATGTCTACAACACAGTTGGTAATATTTAGAATAGTACTCACTGGGATACTTTTGTTCAGTCATTTCCCTTGTTGTAGGAATTGCTCCTGGTTGGAAAACCAGGGCCTTGGTTGTTTATGAGCTATATTCTTTTCTCCATGTCACTATCCTATGTCTGTGTCTTACAAGATTCCTATCTCTTCCTCACAGGTTCTAGCACCACTGATGTATAAATATAACTATTTATTATTATTCTGTCTCTGTGTGGAAGAATAAATGAATTATGGGTACCTCTATTTGACCAGCTTGCCCTTCCAAATCTGTTTAGGCTTTCTTAAGTAGTCCAAATACTTAATTTTGGGAGGCCAACTCTACATTATAGCCATGCTGATGTAGATTTTAAATGTTGTTTTCAAACAAGGTGAATGAGAAGCAGTGGTATTCTTCCCAAAACTGTCTACCAAGCAGGTACACCTTTCCGCGGGGGCAATATGCATCCATTACTAGGGTATCACGTTTTCTTTCCCATACTTCTTAGCTCCAACAAAAGAGTTACCTCCATCAATCAGAGCCATTTATTTTTCTCCTTCCTGTCAACTCCTGAGGGATATCTGAGTCCAAGACTGTTACAGAGGTAGACAGGCACTCCTATTCCTGAAGCAGCTGAGTCTATGGGTCAATCTAAATCTAAATTTTAACAGGAGATCACATCTTTGCTCAGGTCGTTCCTTTATTGTGTTATTTTCCCATTTCCTTTTCCACAGAGAGCCCTTCCTCAGTGAACCATGTACATCCAAATCCCTGGCCAGGCTATGCTTTGGGACAGTCGGTCTAAGACTACAGTTGTAGATCTGCAAGTTGTGTATGAGTCACAGAGTCACACTGCATAACAATGAAGTCCAAATGTCAATGGTTTAAAATGATGCAGCTTATTTCTTGTTCAATTTAAGTCAGCATGGTTTTGTAGGTATCAGGAAGTCATCCACAGACAGCCAGGATTCTTCCATCTTGTGGCTCTTTCTCCATGTATTCAGCTTTCTCTTTACTTAATAAAAGATAGTGAGGCTTATGGTAGGAAAAGTTTGCTAAGCTAGTCCTAAGGTGGTGATCCCACTTCCACTATATTGCATGGAGTAGAGCTCAGACATGTGTACAAGGACTGGGCCTGTTGCCTTGCCAGTGTCCGAGAGGAAGACTTCTCTAGTACCAAACATAGGAGAGACCACAAAGAGCAAAGAAGCTGGATGTGGACAAGTGCCAGGAAACGGTGATGATGGACAGCTCAAAAGCACATATATAGGAGGCTACTGTCTGCCCACAGCTCAGGTAACTATACTAAGCACCCAAGGGCTCTTCTAAGAGAAACAGGATGGGGTTATCATTATTAATCCAGGTTAAAAAGGCATTGTTCCAGGGAGAACATAGGGTTGTTGTAACTGTAGATGACCCACAAGTAATCAAGAGCTAGCTGATTTATACCACACAGATAATATTTTAAACTCCTCCCTTTGGAGACATAAAACACAAAGCTCTCTTAAGGACATGAGACATATGGGATGGATGCTGTAACTTTCATGGGCCATATTTGTGTTGTTTCCACTCTCCAACTCCTCAGAGCACTCAGAGCTTTTAAGAGGTCTAAGTTCTCATCCCACCTTGAGGCCCTTTCCTGCTTTCTCTTCTCTATTCATTTTACACAAACATTAATCTGTGTGTGCGTGTGTGTGTGTGTGCGTGTGTGTGTGTGTGTGTGTGTGTGTGTGTGTGTGTGTGTGTGTGTGTGTGTAGGGGGGTTAACCCAGGAGTGCTCTACCATTTACCCCTTTTTAACATATGTAACTTTTGAAATGGAGTCATGCTAAATTGCCTAGGCTCTCCTCAAAGTCGCAGTCCTCCTGCTCAGCGTTCTGAGTACCTGGGATTGAAGGTATGTGTTACTATGCCTGACTAGCATTAATCCTTGCTACATGGCCTTGGCCTATATGTTTCAGCTCTCCGATCTGAAAACCTAGGTGAGTGTAGCAAATTTTTAACCAACACACTTCTGGCATAAATATTTCCTGATTGTACAGCTTTAAGCCACTTGGCCTGAGGAAGAGATAGAGTGCCACCATGTTGCTAATAGTTGGGTGTCCAGGAGTGGGAAAGAGCAGTCAGGACCAAAGTAGAAAATTGCTGGGAGGCGATGATGGTGAAGCCCACAGAGCTGCTCTCAAGTGAAACCAGGCACAGCATACTGCTTCCAGCCTGGCTCACTTGAGACTCTTGTCTGAGAATCTGAGGAAGAGAAAATAGAATTGGAACCTAAGCAGGTGCCCTCAAAGTTCATATAATCAGATCCAAGCCCTCAAAGTGGTTGGAACTGAGATTTGGCCAAGTGATGGGAGCTTTTGAGAGGTTATTTGAGCACAAAAGTAGATTCCTCCTGTGAGAGCCAGTTTTCTCCCATTCTCTCTGTCTCTGTCTCTCTCTGTCTCTTTGTCTCTCTCTCTCTCTCTCTCTCTCTGCCTCTGTCTTTCTCTCTCTCTCTCTCTCCATCTCTTCATCTCCCTCTCTCTCTCCTTTTCTGCCATCTGAGGATGTAGAATAAGACAGCCAATTTGAAGAGGCCATCCCAGAATTCAGTCATGTTAGGACTCTTCTCTTGGATCTCCCAGCCTCTAAACACACGACAGATAGGGTATCCTGTTATAGTGCATCCTATCTTAATTGAGACAGAGCCATTTAGGCCACTTTTATTGGTCTGCAGAGCTAATAATATGGAATACCAGTCAGACCCCCTTTTCAAGGAAACATCTCAAACCATAGCTGTCATGAATTTCTACTGCTGACCATCACATCAGCAGTCCTATCCAGAAATTTGCCTTGGCCTCTCTGATAAGAGGCCACTCTGATCAACTTTATGTAGCCATCTGAAATAATGACTCAACTGCTCTCTCACTAAAGCAGGAGATGGAAGCCCTGCCACTTCCACTTCAACTGGGACAAGGGAAAGGACTATTCCAGCCTCAAAGCAAAGCTTGGGGAGACCTCCACCACAACTCGTTGGGGCCTCTGCTATTTCCTGTGCCCACTACCACTTGCCCTCTTCCTTACAGCTGAGTTCCCAAGAGCATGGTCCAGAAAACCCTGAGTAATAACCTTCCTTGGCTTTGGGCCTGTTTGCAGGAGATTTGGATGAAGACAATCTGAGAAATGAAATCTAAATAAAATATGCCAGGAGCATGCAGTTTTCAGGCCAGTTCTATTGTCCCTTTCAGGTTTCTCATCTGAAAACCTGGGTTTGTGGAGCAGATTTCTAGTTCCCATTTCTAGCTTCCACTCTCTCTCCAGTTTCCTTTTGTGCAATCATGATATGTGCCCTGACACAAGGTAGAGGAGAAATCTGGAAGTGAGGACCACGGGGGCTGTGAAGCATCCCCACATTTTTTTTTATCTCTTGCTGCTGCTGCTGCTGCTGCTGCTCTTGCATTTCCTCCCCCTCTGCCTTCTGTTAATGCAAATTCAACATCTTAAAATAGATTTTTCTCCTTTGCAAGGCGATGTGTAACACACTTCATTTTCTTTTCTCACAAGTTTTTGGCTTTCTCTGTCTAAACTAAAATTTCCTTATGTTTTAAGAAAAAGTCACAAATGTGTGTGTGTGTGTGTGTGTGAGTGTGTGTATGTGTGTGTGTGCGCACGTGTATGCATGTGACTGTGTGTGAGATTGTATATATTGACATTATATAGAAGATTCCTTGTCTTTTTGCAACTTGGAACTAAGAGAAATTAGCAAATTTGAAATATGATTAGGCTATCTGTTTCCTAGGCCCCCAGCCCCTGCCACTTTATGAATTTTCCAGGTACTTTTGAGACCCAGGTTCCCCCTACCATAGGATGTTGACACTTTCTGAATCTATGAGCATTTTTTTCTCAAGCACTACAATTTTCTATAAGGATCTAGATATTTGGATTCCTGGCCAAATTCTGAGAGCAGGTCTTCTCCTCCCATGTCTATGGCCCCTGAAGAGATACTGCCAGCAAGCCACATCACTGAAGATAGAATGCAGGAAGCTGGTGATTCATGTTATGGCAAAGAAAGTGGCTGACTATTGCATGCTGAGTCAAACACCCTCTGAGTAAGACAATAGAAGACACAGTCATAGGCCATTTTCAGACTTTTATGACCTGTGGCACAACTGTCAGTTCCATTTCAATTCTTTTGTTAAGAGTCTATTTCTGGACTCACATATTTAACATCTTCATTCAAGGTGCACTGTGGTTACACAAGAGTAGTGTTCCTAAAAAAGAGCTTATGCATCTACTTTACCTATGACCCAAATATTCTCAAAAAGAAGTCTTCATCCTCCACAGAGTGGAAGAAGCAAGCTTCTGAACCCCAGGCCTATGTTTCTGTGCCTTCCTCATGTCAGCATGACCTCTGTGCTTCTCCCTTGTGGCTTTTTAAACAGAGCAGCCAAGCTCTTCCTGTCTGGGTCAAGCACGATTCTCCAGCTTCTAGGAGAAACTTACTATCCTGTGTGGAGGGAGGGCAGCCCATCATTTTCTTATAGCCCTTGCTCCACTGTTTCACTTAGCACATTTTGTGATACTTGTTGCCTTTCCCCAAATCCCTGTCCCACAAAGTACTGCTAGGGGATGCCTTCAGCTATCTGCTGTCACTGCGTCCTTGGGAGAAAATAGCTTTGCTTTCTTCCCAGGACTTTTATCTTCATGCCTCACTCCTTTCTTCGATAAATAAAACTCTGCCTTCCCCCTTTCCTTCTCTATAGGCCTTCTGTTTCTGTTGAAGCTCAAAGAAATTTTTTTTCTTTATTGAAATCTTTATTGGTACTATTGAATCTCAAAGAATTTTAAAAGGATGATAAGCCCAGGTGAATATCAGTTTCAAAACATTTTTACCAAATAGCAACCAGGACAAGGTGTCTCTCATACTCATCCTGCCTTTACTGCCTCATAGGATCCCTCGGACAAGGTGGGCGTTCACTGAGCTGACTGAATAATGCTATGTGAAACCCTTTCCAAAAGTAAGGTATCCTTTTCAAGAGAAATTATAAGCTCTGTTTCAAATGCAGTTGAAATATATGTTTTGTGTTGGGAAATTTGCTTAAGCATAGATGGACGTAGAGAAAACTATAACTTGGAACTTTTCACAAGTGTATAAATTTTGAATTTCTCTCCAGAGTATAGGGGATTTTTTTGGCAAGAGAAAGTGGATAAGGAGCTCAGATTTGTCCTTGGGTCATAGATATATTTCTAAGAGGTATACCTGACCGCTAGGCAGCATGCCAAAATCTCATTCTCCCTCTTTAAAACACTATGATCTGATTTTTATTTTAATTTTGTTTCCAGTGCCAATGCTCCTGGGTCAGTATGCTAATTCAAAAACTACTTGCATATATTTGCATATTGTGAATGTTCTTGACTCCATAGAGGGAGAATTAAAATTAAAAAGACTTTCAATTACTTTGTATGGTTTAACAATTCTACAGAAAGCTCCATTCTCTTTCACTGTTTTAAAAATATTTGAAATCTCCAAAAGGAAAATAGGGCTTAGTAATTATCAGATTAGTTTAGTCAGTATAAATGAATGATGCACTTTCTCGACCTGAATTCATTCATTTATAGTGACCAAGTGATTGTCACTCGATCTAAAGTCCACATGCCAGAGTGAGTAGTTGAGTTAAGATATCAGGAACTTCTAAGAAAAAAGAAAAGTAAAATGTCTTTTATTTCACTAGAATTTATCATTTTCTTCAATTATATAGACAACTGATTATAATAGTACTAGCAATATATAGGTTTTTGACATAAGTAGAAATCATAGTTAAATTACTAACCTGATACTATCCCTGGTATATATTCTAATTACTATTTTAAAATTAGACTTTTCACTACTTTCTGTTTAGTATGCTAATCAAGTAGCACAAACATGGCTACATCACAAATGTGCATTTTCTGTAGTTAGACGGCTAAATGTTGTTGAAATTCAGATTTTACTTTGCATCCCTGTTCATTTCACTTTATACATTCAGAACAGTACCCTCAGGAAGAGCCTATTAGCTCATCAGTCTGCAGCAGGGTCCAAATGTAGGAAAATCTAAGAACTGGAGCTTCATCTATTATATATTACAGCCCAGCTGTTTTCTTCTTTTCTTTTCTTTGTCTTTTCTTATTTTAGTAGCTTGTTTCAGCATAACACAAATCCTCTCCCCTCTTTCTTGTGAACAGGACCCTGATGGAGATGTCAATTATTTGCTGAACAGCTCCTGTCCCCAATATGCCCTATGACATTTAAAACTCACCAACCTGTTCCTTACAAGAAAGCAACTCAATTAGCCATGCATTGATCCTCTGAAAAAAAAGTATTTTTATTTTAGAATAAAGGTGAATTTTAAAAAATATGTCTAACCTGAAGCTATGTAATCACCACCTAAGCTTCTAAAAATGGTTTTTAGGAGCCCAAACAAAAGCTTGCATAAATCCCAAATCTTTAGGACAGATTCTAAGTATAGCACAACCTTTTTTCTTCCATTAGGACAGAAGCCAATTTAAATGGTTTGCCGTCTACCAATGAAACAGATTGGAATCATTCTAATCTTACTGCATTTGCTCCTTGCTGGGGAAAAGTTGGGGACGAGGGCCGTTGGGACACACACTAAGGTATTTGGAAGAGGACTTGCCTTACTTGGGGTGAACATTTAACAACCAGGAGGGTTGGACATATTTAACTCATCTGTGGAGGTTTAACGTAATTGAATTCTTAGCTTCTACAGTCTCAATTCGGTTTTATTACTGCAGTAAGGACAGTCAAATTTTAGTCTCAATTCGATTTGCTGAGGCAGAAAACACTGAAACTCTTGGTTTGGATGCCCATGCTATTTGGAGGGATGGGGTTTCTTCTCTTGCTGGGAGAGTGTGGATTCTGTCACTTTCCTCAAGCCCACCAGCCATCACCACAGCGCAGTTCTCCTGCAGTACTGTGTCATCTGAAACCAGGGCTGGCTGCTGAATCATCCCAGTGCCAGAAGAGCCAAAACCAATGAAAATCAGCCTCTGGGCTCGTGAATATTTACCCAGCATATTTTGAGAAGCAAACCACAGCCAAGTACAAGTGTAGGCCTTAGGCTCGGGCATTGTGTCAGCAACATCTGCTGCTGCATACTCCACCTCTGCTTTTCCAGGTCTCTAAACATTTTTTTCTCTTCTCCTCAAGAATTGTATTCTTATCTTCCCTCAGAGCTGACATACTTGTACACAATGAGCCAACAGAAACTGTGCCTTCCACTTGATATCTGTTGATAAGGAGATGTTTTAAGGATTAAATTCTTGAAAGTGAGTGCCAACAGTAAGTTGGAAACAGATTGACATGTAGGAGCTGTCCCCTGGAGAGCAAGTCCCCTTTCTCACTCTCCAGTTGCCCATCACAAAATGCTGCCCACTTCAATCTCTAACCACATCATACTCATACTATTGTCCAGCATGCACAAACCACCACTACATTCCCTCTAGCACTGTGCTTTCCAAGATGGCAGCCACTAGCTGCATGTAGCTACTAAAATTAAATAAATTTCAATGCAACACAATTTCAATACATTTCTCAGTAGAATTAGTCATAATTCAAGTGTTCAAAAGCTGGATGTGGTTATATTCTCCTGTATCAAGTTGATTAGAAATTGAATCTTCCCATATTCAAGGTTCTGGGTTGATATGGGTATAGCCACTTTGTAGCTCACTGGACAAAGAGTCTCTCAACTTGTCTTCTGCATCTCCCTTTACTTTGCTGCCTGATTGTTCCTTTCAAATTGAAGATTAGATCCCATCCTATAAAGGTGCCTGCATCATTGTAGGGTAGCAGAATTTTAGCTCAGTTCAACTCTACTCTTCCCTGGCTCTCTTTGCTTCTATCAGGTGATGGAACCCAAGGCCTTGCAACTGCTGCACTAGGCAAGTGCTATGTTACCTAGCTATACCTCTAGCCCTCAGCCAACATCTTGATTTCAGCCTTTGAGACCCTGAACTGAGTATCTGTCTAAATCACCTGTGGACTTTTGACCCAGAGAAACTGGGAGGTGACAGACTGTGACATTTGAGATGCAAACTTGTAAGAAATTTTTTGTTTCACAATAGAGAAGTGACACAGGTAGGATTCTAAAGATTCTTAGTATTTTATACCATAGACACCTGACAAAAATCTAGAAAAGCCGATGGATTTCCCATCCAAATTAATTTTTTAAATGCATAAAACAAAACACCTAGGGTCAGAAAGGAAAATCTTTTATTGAAATAGAGTAAACATATTTTAGAAAAGCTATCTGAGAGTAGCCTTCTCATTCACTGATACATTAAATCATAAGATCTATTGATGAGTTTAAGAACTACATCAATATTAAAGAAGCAAGGAATGCAAACCATATTCAGGGTAGCAGGAGTGACAGTAATACAATGTAGAATACCTGTGATTTTACAAAGCTGCTAGGGATTTTATGGGTATTTTTCTTTTACAATTGAGAGGTACATTAAATTTTAACATTGAAAACAAAGATACATCTGTCAGTTTGATTTACCATGCCAATACATAGACCCCTGTAATCAATCCATGTTTCAAACTCCTAGTTGAGGACATTAAGCACCTTCTAATTTCCATATCCTCAGATAGTTTCACTCTTTTGAGAAGTACTCAGTGAGTTCGATTGAGTGAAGCTACTGACTTTGGACTCCTGTTCACATCGTTCACAGAGCCCACTTTCTTGTTTATCCCAAGTTCATTTTTATTTAATTACACGAGTTATTGCATTTGCACATGTGAGTCATGTCTTTTTGATTATGCAGAATCAACCTGAACAGAGTACAGCTGCTCCAAGATAAACGGGGGAGGGAGAAATCTGTGGTATGTTAAATGCCTGTGTTGAACATCCGCTCCCAGCCACAGTTCTTAACAGCAACAGGCAAAGCCAAAGGCTCAGGTGTAGTCCGGACCTGCTGTCCACCTGCACATCCTCGATCCCTTCCGCTCTGCATACTCCAGAGAAGGAAGGCAGTTTGTGCCTGTGAGGAGCCTTCTCTCCAGCCGCTGCTCTCTGCCCTATCAGAGTTATGAATGGACTCTCTCTCCTCTAGACTGTACTGTAACTCAGTGTGATGTCTATCCCAATCATTTTTTTTACTTATTTCTATATTCGGTACTTTAAAAATTGGAAGCATGTGGCTTTAAACTTTAAAGAGTATTTAAGAGCTAATGATACAGTCCTTACCTCTTTAGTCCAAACGCCTGTTTCTTTTCTCCCTTGGTTACCTCCTTAACTTTACAGAACATGTCTATTATTTCTTGATTTATTAACTTTACATGCAGTCTGTTGACTCACTGTTATGAAAAATGAGGATTCAACTCACTTTACTTCCCATTTCCCAGGGATGCTCATTTTATTGCAGTAGCTCTATTGCTTGCTGTTATCTTGCCTTTTTTAAAAGAATCGTGTGTCTGTTTACTTCACCTTTTGCATTGCATCTGCCTACTACAATTTTTCTTTTTTTGATTTTATTTTGTCAGGTATTTATGTGATTTTATATTGTCATGCTTAGCATGATTTATTGTCTCTTTTTAAATCAAAAGTGGATATACTATATATTCACTATGGAAAAATGTTAAAGGTTGGAAATTAAAAAAGAAAATTTACTCCACTTTGACCAGAAAAATCCTGTTCTGTGCAGGACCTCATGACAGCCACAGGCTACAGCTACAGGCCTAACATGATGACCTCCTAGAGCATCTGAACAGGAAAGTGCCTGGCTCAGGTCACAGGGTCCTCACATGGTTTATGCCATCATATGATTAAACTCATGTATTATTAAGTATTATGCATGGTGGCCAGAGAGTTAGCTCAGTGGTTCCGGTGCCTGTCTTGCAAGGACCTGGGTTTGATTCCCCAGTAACCACATAACATACTGGGCATGGAGACTCACGCCCAGCAGCAATCAGTACCACATACCACAGTGCCGAGCATGGTGGCTCACATCTGTAATCGCAGCACTTGGGAGGAGAGGCAGGAGGATTGCTGTGATGTAAGTTTGAGGCTGAACTCGGAGCCAGCCTGAACTACAAAGAAAGACTCTGTCTCAAAAAAAAACAAAGAAAAAACCAAAAAAAAACCCCTAATAATAATAATAATAATAATAAAAAAATAAAAGTATTATGCTTGGAACATTTTTCTTTTTTAAATATTGCTTTGAGTTTTCCACAACTTCTACTTCTTCTGGTCTTTTTTAAAAAATGATACATTTTTAGTCCCCAATTGCAAAGACTCTTCCCTGCCCACTTAAATTAGAATTTCCATGCATGAACTCTTGCATAGGTTTACTTCAGATCAAGAAGACAAAATTAAATTAGATCTACTTGATATCAGGAAGAAATCACTGAAGACACAATTTCCATGTAAGATACACCATTTCTAGCTCTAGAAATGTAGAGTCCAATGTACTGGATCCTTGGAAATGATAAGTGAATAGCTTCCATTCAAATGTTTTGGGTAGAGCTCTACCTCCAGTGATAAGGGTAGAACACATAATTCTGACCTAGCCTCTCTGCTTATTTCCATCTTCTTTTGGAAGAGGATACAAATGAGGATTCCTGGTCTTGGTGTAGAGAGCCCACAATACTTTAAAACAAATTTCCTGATAATAAAATTCAACAGTGTTAGTCACTAGAAACTAAGAACTCAGAGTCTTCCATTTTGACGCAATGCTACCACAGGTGGGTTCTGAATTTCTTTAGAGTCAGTTTTGATAAGAAAATTCTTTAAAGCTAAATTTATGCCTCCAGTTGCCAGTGAGCTAATAGGATTCTTTCCTGAGCCCAAGTAAATTCTGTGGCTGAGGTAAAGATTTCCACAGTTTTGATCTGCATATCACTGTCTATTTTGTAAATGATCCCCAACCTGACATGAAACAGAACGGTTAATGTATTTTTGATGACTATTAAAAATTCATGCACAAAATAAAAAGTATGATTAATGTTCAAAGGAGACTGATTTTGGTTTCCTCTCCTTAAAGTTATTCTATCTCTGATCCTTTCTCCCTTACTCTACAAAGAACATCACAAAACTTCCATGTCTTTCTACATTATAGAAAGTCAATTTGAAAAGAATGCCTTTATGTCCGTAACCTGTCAGGGGTAAATTGAGTAGAAAATTATGCATAGCCTGGTAAAACCAAATGTTAATATGGAAATTCTCATTAAATGCCCTAAGAAGCTACAGATGTTTGAGTAAATTCTACTGATTACTTTGGCCTGACCTCTTTTTACTGCCCCTTTCCACAGTGTACTGAAATTCTCTAACAGATCTCACCCTTTGTTATCAGTTTCAGACCAGGAGGCTTTTGCAGAATCATTGGTTATGGCATTAATTCCTTTTCTTTCTCCTTCCACTCTCCTATTCCCTACCTGCCGATCATAGCTCTCTGTGAAGCTCTGTGAGCAGGGAAATTTAGCAAGGTTTGCCTTCAATAATTAGGTTATGCCATTCTGGTCATTCATGCAGCTCACTTTAAATAAAGTGAATCAATTTATGCCTATTAGCTACATGTCCTTGAACTAAGATAATATGATATGTTTAGGTCTGACTCAAAAAAGGAATGATGTGGGTGAAAAAATTTGCTGAATGCCCCAATTTTTTTTAATAGAATCTTACTTGACTATATCTGTAGAAAGGAACTTCTATTACTCTTAATAAAGTAGTGTATTAACTGTACACAGTATGCTATGACCTTGGAGAAGGCACTACGAAAGTGAGAAAAATTGACTCTGCTTTTCAATGGGATGTCATTTTCGTGAAATGAATGTCCTGCCATGAATCAGGTTCACAAACATGGATGAGGATGTCTTCTTTCCCATGACACCCTGTGATCATAGGAGTGACACCTTACCTAAACTACGAAGTTAGCCTAAATCCTTTAAGGGAGTTACTCATATAAAGAGTAACAGAAAGCTTATTTTATTAAAGAAGAGTTTAAATTTGGCACAGGCAGATAATCTCTGAGGTTCTTTCTCATGAGGGGTTTGTTCAATAATTTTCTACCCTGACTTTATTTTTTGAATTCATTGTTACATTTTAGGAATACAATATGATGACATTCATCACTAGGATCCTATACCTGCACATGACATATCTTGGTTCTTATTTTTACCCCATTCCCTTGCCCTCTTTTTAACCCCTCCACCCCTCCCCATTTATAAAGATTTTATTTCTATTTTTTCCTTCTTTTATCATTTTTTCTTTCCCTTCTTTCCTTTCCCCCACCTCCCATCCCTAGTTCCCTTTCTCCTTTAAACATTTTCTACCTATTTCACAATGTCTATTATATCCTATGACTTCAAATGCAAGTTTCATCTTCATTTATTAAATTCAGATTTTGCTTTTACTATTGCTGTGGTTTCCCAGCATTTCAAGTTTCCCTCCTCATCTGAGCACTTGGTATGACCTGAATTTCCTGTCTCCTGCAGGCTTAACATGGCATGTGCACATGCCCAGCCTGGCTTCCAGGTTGTAGCATCTAGTTGCTAATTCTTGATTCTTAAGTTCTCTCCTCACCTACATTCATGACTACTGAAACAAGTTGAATGAAGGGCTTTGGGATTGATGCAGCATGAAGCGAGAGCTGTCCTAACTCATGGCTTATTGAAGATAGATGAGAAATAACTTTTTGCTGTACTAAATCTGAAAATTATCCTTACTAAATGGACTTCATATTCAAATGCTCCTGAACGAAGCTCTTTAGAGCCACTCTTTCTTTTTTTCCAGGAAATCAGTCTTGATTATTCGTGGTGGAAGCTCTGAGTCACTGTTTGAAATGGACAGACACTTAGAATGTTATGGTCCAGATGTTGACCTGCCAGGAGCAGACAAGTATATGCTTTATGAGTTTCTCTAATTAGTGGAGAAAAGCTGTATAATCAAATCAAACTCAGGTTTGTGTAATGTTCTCTTGGGATCTCTGCTTGTGATTGTTGAAAGAAGAGAGTGCATCATTAATTGTCATTTATTAATTGCTCTTGGTCACTCATAGTAGCGCACTTACATACCAATAAAAGCTTTGAGGAATAACCTTGGTATGAATAATTGAGTCAATAAAGCCCGGGTGCTGTCATTGTCCAGCATACGGCTTTCCTTTTAGAAATCTTAAGTCTTAAGTGACATCAAGTACATTCTTTCTAAGCTTAGCTGAACATCATCTTCATGGAGGAGGTGAAACTGTCCTCTTCTCCTGTGGCTAATGGCATAATTCTTACATATTTAATTGCCTAAGTTCCCTCATAGGAGAGAATGAGTTTCCTAGTTCCTATACTTTTAATTTCTTGAGAATCAGAACTAAAAGTTTCCTTTCATAACTGGGAAATATAGTTTACACATCTAAGAAGGGCACATCTTAGCCACACTTGACACTTGTGAAATCACTGTAACTCACTCCCCCAAAATGGAAAATTCAAAACCAACAATTATAGAACTTCAGAATTCGCCACATCTCTTTTGGCCGTATATCCAAAGAGAATGGAAAAGAGCACTTAGGAGAGGCCAACTCAAGAGAATAGAGAAGCTCAGATATTTTGTTTCTCCTTGCCTACCCTGTCATAAGTGCTTTACTGGTGTTATTTTGTTGAGTCTTCCAAGCTCTTTAACCATGTGGCTTATGTCTTTCTGTTTTACAAGGGAGGGAACTAAACCTGATAGAGGAAACACAGCTGAACCCCAGTACAGGATTGAGGCCAGCACTGAATGTGAAGAGAAGGCAGAAAACAAAGGTACTAGAACTCACACCTTCTCTGGCAATAATCTTGTTTCCCTCTTAGACCTTTCTCCACCTCCTGAGTGAAGCCAAAGTCTTGGAAAATAGTGGAGTTGAGTGAAATAGATATGGTAGGAGGAGCTCTTTACCTGCGCTGTGAGGAGAGAAGTAACAGGCAATTTCTTCTTTTGGAGGAGACACTTTGTTGGCAAATGGTCCCATTTAATGGCTTATCATGACAGAGAGGAACAAGTAGTCTAGGCAGTCAGACAGCTCAGTCACTTCCTAACTGCCAGATACTGTATATCTGAAATTGTATGTGTGTCTGTGTGTGTGACCACATTCTCATTCTCCAGTCAGAATTGCTCTTATTTAGCCATTGTTTATTGTTTTATTAACTTCAAAGATATTTTTTCATACTAAAACAGCTTTGGAGGACCCCAAAAGGATTTTTCTTTGTTAGGTTTGAGTTATATTTCTCGATATTAACAGTATTAGAAGATGAATAAAAAGAAAAAATTTAGTACAAATTATACTAGAGGTATTATATGTCAACATAAATAGAACATCTATCTTAATCAATAACTATACATCCCTCACAAACGTAGTGAAACAAAGTGTTTTTTCACAACTTTTCTCATTTTCTTTAATACTTAGGTTAATAGAAAACAGTCAGATTTTAATAGAAAAGAGTTAGATTTTAATAGTTAACAGTTGGGTGAAATTTGTTGTTTTGGTTGAAATGTGTTTAAACACAATCTAGCTTCACACAGATTTGAACTTGGGAAAGAGGAAACTTCTTGGAGTCCCCAAACAGTCTGAAATAAGAATTAGAGAAAAGCAGCTATGAAAATTCAAGAAAGCGAATGTGTAGAAATGTTTTTCCTAAATGTCAAAATACACTAAGTAAGTGCTCACTAAAATGTAACAAGAAAATTTTAGCTTCAAATTTCAGGATACCTATACACTTATGTCTAAGAACTGTGCTCCCAACATTGGCAAAGGAAAGACTTCACGAACAAAACCCCATCAGCGTGGGAACAAGCAGAAGGAGGCAGCAACTGGGTTCTCTTCTTATTAAAAAGATTCGGCACAGCAAGAGAAAGCAGTAGAAGAGAGAAAAGACAACCAACAATATAGGAAAGAATTTTTACTAGCCATTTCTACTATCCAGAGTACATAAAAAACTTTTAAAAATCAGGTACCCAAATTTAAAGACCTAATCCAAAAATGGGCATCTGAAATGAACAGATATTTGTCAGATGAAAAAGAAAGGCAGCTAAAAAACATGAAAAATATGTTAAAAATTGCTAGTTATTAAAGATACACAGATGAAAACAACACTGAGATTTTATCTCACTCAGAAACAATGGCTACTATCACAAAATCAACCAACAACAAATGTTGGTGAGGCTGCAGGGAGAAAAGAACCCTTCTCCACTGTTGGGGGGAATGTAGACTGGTGCAACCACTGTGGAGATCAGTGTGGAGATTCCTCAAAAAATTAAGACTCCAGGTCCCATTTGATCCTGGTATTCACTTGCTAGGTATATACACAAAAAATTAAAAGAATCATACCACAGAAACATATTTGCACCCATGTTTATAGCAGCTCATTTTATGATAGCTAAATCTTGGAAACAGCCTAAATGCCCATCAACATGGGATTAGATAAAGATGTGTTTTTTCAAAAATAAAATGGAGTATCACTAAGCCATTAAGAATGCTAATTTTGAGTCATTTATATTTAAATAGATATACCTTGAGGACATATTCATAAGTGAAATAAATGAGACACAGATATGTGAATACCATATCATTTTTCTGGCATGAGAAACTGAAGGTGTAAATGAGTTCCAAAATGTATGATAGATATTGTGAAATAGGAAGAAAATGTTAAAAAGGAAAAGGGAAAGGTGGAGTAGGGGAAAGGAAAGAAAGAAAAGAAAAATTTTGATAGTAATGTGCTCCCAGAACATACACTGTATGAATTTATCACCGTAAGAGTAATATTTGCTGAAGGAATGAATGGAAACACAAAATCCTGCTGAGTGTTTCATTTACACAAAGAAATCTTTCAATGTCTTTGACCTCGCCCAAGTCAGAATAGTGACAGGAAGTTGCTATTTTAAATATTGTAGATAATTAATGAAACAATACCAAAGACCTAAAATTCACAGTGTGAAAGAACAGGACATAAATGAGATTCATGCATATACTTTGGTTCTAAAGATCCTAGTTAATTAAATATTATCATTTGGATACTTCTAATCCTCACAAAAAACCTTTAACAGCATAAGACTGGAAAACCAAATATCAAGGTCACATTAGAATTTTCAAGCAAATATAAAGATGAGTCTTTCTTTACAGGTCCTTTTAATGCTATATAAACTTCTATTGAGTTAATACTAGCTTTTTTATTTTTTAATGGTCAGTAATTCAAAACAATTGGATTTTTAATAATGACTATGCATTGTAGTGCTTTAATAACACTGTCTAGTTTTAAACTAGGTCTTCAATTTCCTTTAATAATAATAGCTTTATTTGGAATATAATTCACACACCATAAAATTTACCTGCTTAAAGTATTTCATCAGTTTTAGAAAGTTCCAAGCTGTGAATTTAACAATATGTAAATTTTCTACCAACTCATTTTTCAAAACAGCAAAGAAATAGTACTGGGGTACACAGTCATTGATCTTGATTTTAGAGTACATATATTCTTGTGCTTACTTTATGAATGACAAGAAACTCACAGAAGCAAGGGTTTCATTTTCCCCAGGAATAAAGTTTCTGGTGATTTATGTTAAGATACTTTTCCCTCTAAATTGATGGATGATATCAAGCTTAATATACTGATAAAATTTTATTTGGAACTTAAGAGCTGTGAAGCTTATTTTTAATAACATGGTAATTGAGTTAAAATTAAGTTAATTAAAATCTTCTTTCAGGCAAGCATACTTAAAAATGATGAACAAAGAAGCAGAACTTCATTAGGTAATAAAGAGCTTGATTTCTTTTAACTTACTATTTTGTAAGGCATGGTTTTTCAAATAATTTCATTGCCTTAAGCTCTTTAGGAAAGTCTTGTTTTGTTTTGTCTGTGCATTTACATCTAGTCCAGTTTGCATTAAATCTGTTTATCTGTTCATGTTAGAAGCATTATTTGAAAATGCCTGTTAAATGGACTTTATGAGCCATCTGGAGTTAATCAGAATATTATGGTAAATATGAAATCACATAATATATACAGTGAAGTTTTGCTAAGTGGTAGGTCTTTACTTAAATTGTGGCAGAATAGTCTCTCACTTTAGATATGTATGGTGACTGCAGGGAGTTTCGCAGAAAGGTTCTTTTGTTACATGTTATACTTACGCAATCTTTCTCACCTCTCCCCTTCTGCCATTACTGCTCTGAAGGGGACCCCTGACTGATCATCCATCTCCACCAATGACATTGCTCTGTCCCCTAGGAAATCATTTTTTCCTCCTGGGTTCAACTTAAGCTTTAGTATTTCCCGGGCTTAGGAAGCCATTCTGTCATCCAAAACTACATCCTCCATGGATTTCATGCAAGCCAGACTGACTGGGAAGCCCACACATCCAAGGTTCATTTGAGTTGTCCACATAGCATCTTCCATAACATGAGTAACCTGAAAGCCTCACAATTCCACCTTCCTTTGAAACATTGCTCTACCTTCTTGTCATTCCATTGCCTTACCTGGACCCCTCGTGTTCTATACTCTATCCTGCCACCCCACCTCACCTGACCCCCTGTACAAGTCACAGACCCTGCTGTAGGTGCTGGAAGGCAAGAGCCTCTTACTTGTATTTTTATAGCCATGTGGTGTGCATGCCATACAGTAACCCTGGAAATGATTTTACATAAATTCACATAGTATTATATCCCTAGGAACCTGAATTCAGCCCTTCCTGGACCACTTTCACAGAAATCAGAAGAGTTTAAATAGCATGCACCAAGGCCATCTTATAACCAAGATGATTTGGTGGAATGTCAGCTGCAAATATTGATATTCGTATATCCTTATCCTGTTCTACCACTTTAATATTAGATACTATTTGAAATAATCCCCAAGTTGGCAAATTAGTTATCTGCTTGCACCAGGAAGATCTTGCTCTACAGAAGCACTTGGGTTTGTGCCATCTCATTAAATATGTTTGAGGGACCTAAAAGTTTTTTAATATGGACTGTGTTGTGGGATAGGGGATGCTGCCAATTTGATAACTGAATGGGGAAATTGATGTTTGTTTTAACAAAATCAAATCCCTTTTCAACAAGTATGTTCTTTCTTTTGAGACAAGCATTGCATTATGAGTCAAACTTCAGAAATGTATTATCATCCTATTCCTTCTTGTTTGGGCTTCCAGTTGGTGTCCCAGCTTCCCACATGTCCTTCCCACATGACACTTCCCACAGTGTCATGGCCAAAGGGGAAGGTAAATCTGTCACTTCACTGTTACACTCAAGTTTCATCTCCTACTTGTACTCAACCTGAAAGTCTGTACACCTCTCTCATTATCTCAACCTTAGTATCAGAAAAAGCAGAAGCAACAACAAAGATCCAAGGCAAAAAAAAAAAGTAGAAGAAGCCTTTCCACATTTCTTCCTCTCTGTCACATAGAGGATATTTACAGGTGAAGAGATTTCCAAAAAAAGATATGTGATGATTTTCAAAGTAATATTAATAAATTTATTTCTTTAGTATTACCTCTTATTTTTAAGACATAATATCTGAAAAATATCTGAGCATACATCCCCCTTCGTTAATGCCCAAGACATCTGAAACCATACTTCTCTTATCAAATGGATCTTTGAGTGTTCAACTCCTCAGTACTGAGGATCTCAATCGTGAACAATAAGGGAGAGTATAATGCACATTCTAGAGCCAAAGACAAGGGAGAAACACATAATTTAACAAATCCAGGAAGAAATATCAGATGGCTCAAAGTGTCATGAAGTTTAGGGGCTTTACCAACAATTCCCCAGAGAATGCCTCCTGTTGAACCTATAAACTCAGTAGCCAACATATGCAGACTAGGAAGAAACTTTCCATTCTGTAGGCAAAGACACAGGTAAAACTTCAGAGAGGCAAAGCCTATGGTGTGGTCTTAGGAGAAATGGCTACCATTTCCAAGAAAACTAGCCTATCCTTTCTCTCATCTAGGAGCTGAGCAGATTCAGTGGAGATGCTGGGTGAGAGGATGCTGGGTACCAGAGGCGGGTGATGCTCAATCCCAGTGATCAGATGAACAGAGGTTTCACCACTTTGTACAAGTACCAGTTAGCTGGCTTTTATCTGAGTTTCCCTCAGAAAAAATATAAAACTTGGAAATGGGTTTCCTGCTTTTAATCATAAATTGCTTTCTACTCCAAGAGCTTGGAAAAAGGCAATTTCCGTTACATGTGTAAATGGAAGGCCCCACCTTGACCCCCTTTTACTCACCACCTTTTTTTTTTCCATTTCTCTAGTGTACTTAGATCTTTCCCCTCCCACAGACAATCGATGAGAAGTAATTGCTTAGAAATTTTCATGTTCTTCATACATTGTTGTGTCCTATAAAATATTCTGGCATGAGCCTCAAGCCGGCTCATTCTTTGCACATTTTACCTTCTGGATTAGTGTCACTTTGTTCCAATTCAGATGCCCCACATTTCACCCAAAACAATCAGCAGAAGCATTCTCAATAAAGGACACATTCAAAGCCACATTTCAGTCAATCTTAGTCATGCATTAGTCATCACAGTGGGTTGGATGGTGCCCTTTCTCAAAAGATATGTCCATGCTGTCATCTTAAGAACCTATGACTATGAATTTATTCAAAAAAGAAAGGTCTTTCTAGATTTCAACCAGAAATCATCTTATTCACATACCTCTAAATCCCAGGACAAGTGTCCCTAGAAGAGACACACAGTTAAGAAGAGGAAATGATATGACTTTGGAGACAAATGTTGGAACAGTAAAGCCACAGGTTCAGAATGCCACAGTCACCATAAGGTAGAAGAGTCGAAGAAACTGTCCCCTAGAGCTTTTGCCAACCAAGTGATTCTGGACCACTGGTCTCAAGAACTGTGAAAGAATACACTGCTGGGGATCTTAAGGTGTTTAAGGCCATTAGTGACTCACCCTAGGAAAATGAGAGTTATTATAGGTCATGAAAACTGTGAAGCCAGAGCCTAAGCAATTCCCAGAAGTCTGTCCTGTACACTGAAAAAATTAAATGAGTGTGACTCAATTATGAGAACAGAGTTAATTTATAAAGCATCTCTTATGGAAAAAGTCTCCATTTATACTATTCATGTGGCATTTTAAGCCAAGAAGGGGCAGGTGCCTTTCTCTGTCAGAAAAAATAAAAGAACTGAAGTTTTGAGGGAGCCATAGTAGTAGATGACAAAATTCATATGCATGAGGATCTGACAGCATTTGAGAAAATTAAAGGGGACCAATTTCCACCTACTTTCCTCCTCCATTCTTCTTCTCTTGCCTCAGAAATGCCCTTCTACACATAGACACAGTCTCTCACTTGGTCCATCTTAGAATGTTTAATCAATGCAAAGGTGCTGCGTGGATTAGCCCTTCACTTCCTGCACAAAAGAAAGCAATCTGCCAACTCTCCTGCATCAGAACTGCCATAAATTTCTTACATTATGAGAGAACAGTGCAGGCCAACTGCAGGGAGCAGTTGTTTATTTCTCTGAAGACTGAGGAAAAGCTGTTTTGTGGTAATTCAGCTTCAGATTTGCCACAGACAAGATTCCCTCTCACCCTTCGGTCATAAAACTGGATCACTGGGAAGATGCAAAGATACTAAAGGAAGCATTCATCAAGGTGTAGCTGCTCTTTCATGAAAACAAAATATGCCGAGCCAGCAACACAAAGTCATAAGATTCTGTCTGATTTCCCTCTCCGTTTATTTTGTGTCGCATCCAGGTTGGGCAAGAGTGTCAGTTAAAGATAGATCCTGATGAGTCACTGGCACTAAAAAAAGAGTCCCTGGTTTCTATCAGTCCTTTGCACTGCAGTCCAGTTCTTTTTTTTTTTTTTTTTAATCTTTTTTGGTACATTACATATACAGATCATGATTGCACTCAACAATGAGAATTTGTACCAGTAGATGAAACAACTTAATGTGATTTATTTCAAACTTTTTTCATCCATTCATTTTTAATCCATAGATGAGGCCTGGCACAGAGGAATGCTTTTGTCATATCCTGATTTGGTTGTTGTCATTGTGCTTAGTAGAAAGAGATTAACTTAAAAGCTAGTGGAACTAGACTTTCTAGCCAGCAGAATTACATGCAAATATTGCAAATTGAAACCAAGTTTTGTAGTGTGAGCACAGCCAGTGTAGGAAGTACAAAAATTTTGGAGAGAAAGACATATGCTCAATAATGTTATTTTAAAAGCCATTAAAGAGCTAAAGATATAGCTCAGTGGTGCAGCATCTACTTACCATATATGAGATTCTCTATTCAATCCCCCGCACCTCAAAAATACCCACTAAATCAAAACAGCAATGGATCCATGTAATCTCTAACTGTGAATGATTACTAAATGTGTTCCTAGAAATGCAGATGTGCTACAAATACATGGAAAAGAGTAATGTCGATTTTCCCCTACCTCAACGTATGATGTATTAGAGAACAGCGTGCTTATTTTCTTGAAAAGTTAAGAAAATAAATGAGTCATCACTAACTAGCACCTGGTTAATTCTCTCAGGGACCAAACTCCTGATTATGTATATTTGTAGGTGAGAAAGATGTCATAAAGTTAACCACGTGGAAACATTCTGGGCTGCAGCCTTCTAGTTCGCTGTGCATTTGGGTCTGTATGTTACAACCTCTGTGAACCTCAGCTTCATCAGCCTCACTGTGCCAGACTCACAATGTGATTGGAAAATCAGAGTTAGTCTACAGCAACCCCTCATCTGGAACAAGTGCTCAAACGTATCCTTGCTTCCTTATTATTGCTCTTTACTGCCATGTTCTACACTCCTGAAGGGCAAAGAAATAAAAGTTACATCACATTCTGATGGACTATCTCAAATTTTGACTTGTTTCAAAACCCTCAGGGTAGCCTTTGTAACCCTATGTGAGGCAATGTGTGGACAACTTGTGATTAAAATGCACAGCATGCAGATAAGGGGCTCTGATTATCCAGGTGGGCCAAACAGTTGTCAGATTTTGGATTTACTATAGAGCCAGTGACCATCAGTATATTCTTACTGGAGATCTAGAAAGTGTCTTATGTGGAAAATACCTTTCCCAAAGATGCTGAAATATTATTTAGAATTACAGCCTGCACATTTTGAATTGGACTTTGAGCAACTAACAATAAACCTAAACATGAAATTGGAAGTTAAATATTGAAAGGAAGTGCAGAAAGACCAAGCACATATGGCAGCCTCCTTGGTTGATTCATTAATCATCACCCGTTCCACTCTAAGCCTCCTAAAACTCAGGGGAAGAAAGAAAAGAGTTGATTATATGATATTCACTGATTAATAAAGTAACACATGGAGTCTTTCTGGAAATTAAATTCTAAGATTTAAAGGAGTGACCATAAAATAATAAGAATCAATTCATGAGTTGCATTGAAAAACATGCTTTACCTCTTTTGTTTCACAGGTGTGGTTTTGAACTCTGCTAGCAATACTGGAGGTGGAGCCGAACGTATACCTGAAAGGTAAGATATTATCTTTAGAGAGTGTGACTCAGCAGGACACCTGGAAAGATGCAGAAGAGTGTGTCTGTATCTGAGAAAAGAAATGAATGTGCATAGCATTAGCATATATGTGGAAAAGAAACAGGCCAAAAATTTGGGTAGCATGGCTACTTTTTCAAAAAAACTTCATGACAGTGAATAGGAATGGAAGTCCAGAGGGTGAGATAAGGCCCAGGACATGTCCTGACTCTGCCTAAAAAGATGCCAGACTTGGTTTTAATGATAGGTCAAGGGGAGGGAGGACACTGGTTAAATTTGAGTGGATGGAAGAAAACCTTGACTAGTAAAACAGTCAGTGATAGCTCTGAGATCACACAGAAAGGAATTTTCTCCCTTGATGAACAAAGAAAGTGGGCACAATCAGTGTGGCCTTGGACAGCACACAGAGAAGACCAGGATGAGGCTGGCTAAGGCTTGAATTCGTATGCTACAACAGCTTCCTGTTACATAAAAGATGTGCAGTTTGCTAGTTAGAAGTACCATCTAGAAAAATGTCTACCAAAGTCACAAAATGTTCATATATTTACAAGAAAAATCACATAAATCACATAAATTGTATGTATGTGTACATATACACACATATATGTGTGTGTGTGTATATATATTTATATATATTAGTTCCAAAGGTAAAGTCATTGCCTCATTTGATAATATTTCCTCACTATCCCATTGAGCAGAAATGATGAAATGTCAGCCTCATGTGGAAAAACTGGGCAAAGCCATCTGCTCTGGCAGCCTTACTGGTCAGTTTTCTCTCAATACTTTCCTTGTTTGTAAACTGTGAGGAAATATAAAATAAACTACTTATGTAGTATATTGTAACTTTCCTTCTGATGTGTGAAAGACTGAAATTTTTCCTGACTGGCCAGCCCCTTTTTGAGACAGTTTCTAGCTTCACTTTATTAGAATCATCAAAACACTTCATGACTTGATCTTCCCAGCTCTTTTTGGTCCTCGAAGGTGGGCTGTCGCTTTAAGGGATCAACCAGTAAACCAAGGACGATGCCATAGATGAGGATCATTAATAACAAATACGGCTTACAGAGTTCATGTTGCCTTAAGATGAAGAGTCTGTTTTCCACTCTGCAATTCTGGGCTGGCCTTGGAATTTATTTTATTTAAAAAAATAAAACACATTTCATTAATATGTGTACACAATGATTACATTTGTAATGGAAACTTAGTAATTGTATCTAATATTTTTAATGCTTTTTAATTCCCCTGTCCCTCTCTTCCTTTTCTCCTCCCTCCATCTCTTGATTCCACACCAATTTGCAGAAGATCTGTCTCTCTCTTTCATATTATCTTTTATTGTACTCTTTAAATTATTACACAAGAAACTTTGGGTTTCTTTTAAAAAGAAAATCATAAAATATTTAAGGTTGTATGTCTGATTTATTTCACTGATTTAATGTTCTCAAGGGGCATCCATTTGCCTATAAGCATCTCATATTTATTCTTCCTTATAGCAGAGTAGTACTCCCATATAAACACTGTACATTTTCTGTATTAGTTCATCTGTTCAAGGACATAGAGGAAGCTTGCAAGATTTAGCTATTATCAATTGTGCTGCTATAAACATAGTTATGCATGAATCAGGATATGTTTCAAGTGGTTTTGGAAGATACTTTTGGGTGGAATAGAATGTCTGTTTCAAGACTTTGGAGGAATCTCTATACTTGCTTCCCTAGTGGACATTCTAGTTCACACTAACAACAACCATGTAGAAATGCACCTTTTGCTCTGCTACCTTGCCAGCACTGCTTATTGACTGATTTTTTTAATTGAAATCTTTATTGGTACATTACATATATACATCATGATTGCAGTCAACAATGAGAATTTGTACCAGTATATGACACAACTTAATTCTCATTTTTTCCCATAACCCTGCTCGCCCTCCCTCCCCCCATATACATATACTTTGTTTCCATCCTTTTTGTTATAATATCATTAGCTTATTGACTGATTTTTTCATGATAACCATTCTTTCTAGAGTAAGATGTAATCTCACTGTTGATTTAATTTGTTTTTCTCTAATGACAAGTGATGTTGAACATTTTAAATGTATTTATTAGCCATTTGTACTTCTTCTTCTGAGAAATGTCTCTTCATTTCTGTTGTCCATTTTTTTATTGCATCTTTAATTTTGAAGGGTCTAATGTTGTTTGAGTTTTATATGTATATATATTCTAGGTGTGAGTCCTCCATCCGATGCATAGCAAAAGTTTCTTCACATTCCATAGGTTGTGTCTTCTTTCTGTTGTTTGTTTCCTTTGCTACACAAAGGAAGTTGGTATAATTATATTTGTTGATTCTCGGTGTTATTTCTTATGCATTTGGAATTTTGTTTGAAAACTCCTTCCCTACAGTATTTTATTTTAGTATCTAGGTCTAAACTCCTTTGTATTTATTTTTTAAGTATATGGTAAGCTATGGTTTATTTTAGCCCAGAGAATATGATAGGTGTGTCTTCAAACCTCAGGATTCTCCTTGCCTGGGTTGATGATCTGAATGACTCCATGAACAACCACCAAGAGAGTCAGCAGCCCCAGCCTCCAGATATGTGAGCAAGGGCTTCCTGGACCCTTCAGCCCCAGTTGAACCTCCTGGTGATTCCATCACCTGAGGAAGTTCAGCTGCCACTCAGAGAAAAAGCAAGCTTTTCCATCTGAGCCTAATTAAGTTATCAACCTATAGAATGATGACAAGTAAGAAATCATTGTTGTTTCAAGTTGTTAAATTTTGGGATACATTCTTATGATAAAATGAATATAAAGAGAGAAAAAAAATAAATTTCCTAAAGCAGAACTATTAGATGAGTCTGTTACATCCAGCATATTAGACCTCAATAAATCCCACCTCCTTGCACTAATGCTCTCCCTTATCCTCTCAACAACTTACCAGGGTTGGTCTCCAAGACCAGTAGAAAATAGTTGTGACTCATCAGTTATCATCTCACCAGCTATCAACTCATTGCCTGCCATGGTCATTTGTATTCTTATCCACTGTCCTGCTTTTTTTAGACTGTTTCTAAATGAATGCTAGTTACTATATCATTTTAAAATAGTAATAATTAGATCATTTCTACAATGCAAGAAATAGCAATATTTTCTTAATCTTACCTGATGTACAGAATGAAATTTTCCTACATTGTTTAGTTTTTGAAATGTGAACTTTTTCAAATAGAGATCCAGTGCTGGACTATAAATCTCTTTCAATGACAGATCTGCTGACATTGCTTTGCTTCCTGGAAAATCCTGTCTTCAAGTCTGACTTCTGGAGTTCTTTCCAAATGATTGTGTTCTCTAGTATCATTTGATATGTTCCTCTGTCTTCGATACTACTTGCAAAATTTTAGTTAGATCTAAGATGTTGACTAGATTGATGTTTTATGTTTTGGACTTTATGTTCAAAAAATTTATATATTTCATAGATGATGGGTCTATCTTTTATGAAAGATTCAAAAAATAATTGTCTTGAGTTTTGTAATAAATATTTTCTGACCTTCACTTCTTATAAAATAGAAAATATTTAAATTTTATAATTTCTTCCTGATTAATTAGAAAAGAGTAATTACATATACAATATCCTATCATTGAGTTTCTTAATATGTAATGAAATTGTGAAAAATAGTAAAAAAGAATTCTTGATTTTTTTCCTTTACCAATTTTACAAATAGTAGGAATAATTTGCAAGCAGTTTCTGATCATCTCTGTAATAGCAGAAAATATTTTACTATTGTTAATTGTTAAATTGTTGCATTTTATTAGATATATGCTATAGATCCTATCTATCTTTCTATCTGTCTATCTCTGTATCATCTATCTCTATAGTATTTCATTGATTTAAACATCATTATTCAGTGAATAACATTATACAGAATTTATTATTTGTTTGACATTTGTGTTCTTTCTCTTTCTTTTCAGAAGCCATTATTTTTATATTGAACATTATAGAATAATCCATTAATTTTCTTCTTACCTTAAAAATATTTTTATATCTCTCTTGTGGTTTACTTTCTAAGGTTATTTTTGGAATTTCTCCTCATACTTTAAATTTTATAAAACTTCTTCTGTATTTTTAAATTTTCAATAATTCTATAAGCTTTTTTCTTATATAGCATTCTGTGTCTAATTTTTGAATGTTGATTGTATCTTCCTTTGTTTCTGAACAATTTGCTAAATGTAGCTTTTTTGAGATTCCTTTCACTTTAGAACTATCGAAAATGAAACCAATAATTCTAAAATCTCATCGAAAGTATGAGCTGGTAGATGATGTATCTTTAATTTTTAATTTTATGTCTCTTAGTGCTATTTTAATCTTTTACAATATTCATATATTATTTTTATAATGATATTAAGAATAAGAAAGATAGAGGAGGAGGAAGAAAAGACATTAATTAAATCCTCTATTTGACCTGTGACCAGCACACTTCTTATATTCATGCAGTATCAAGGAAAGGAACACCCATAATATCAGCACAGCCCGAGATAGAATTCAGGTTTCATCAGGCAATGTAATGTCCCTCTGCATTCTAAAGTAGCTCTTCAATGCATAATTTAGTATCTCTGTAATGAGTTCTACTAACTGATGTGACTACCCATCCTTATATTCTCTACTGCTGAGTAGGCCTGTGATGAGGGAATTTAATCTGAGCAAGACTTTTTCTTTCACCTGTAGTTATACCAATTTTTTCTTAAATGATAATCTAGAGTTTCTTTAGCCTACAATCTAAAGGCATTACCTTGGGATGTCCTCCACTGATTGTTTCCACTTTGACCTCTTTGCTTAGATCAGCTTTTATTTTTTAATTTTTTAATCTTTATTGGTACATTACATATACACATCATGATTGCACTCCATAATGGGGATTTGTACCAGTATAAGACAGAACTTAATTCTCATTTTTTCCCATATCCCTACCCACCCTACCGCCCCCCCATATACATAAAATTTGTTTCCTTACTTTTTTGTTACAATCTCAACATTTTCCCCCTTCTTCCTATTTTACATTGAGCATTTTCTATTTCACAGTATATGGAACAGCTTTTATTTTTATTATTTTTTTTATTCTATAAGATAAGCAGGGAAGCTAAATCTTAAGTGGCAAGAAAGGTTATACATCTATGCATCCTAGTTTAGGCAGTCTAAGACAAAATTACATGCAACATATTTGGGGCAAATAGATGTAGATGTGCACAAGTAAAATTAATCTCTCACATCAATTTTCTTAAGCAGTTACTTTCCAGAGCACACACCAGGGTTAGCTGGCATCAAGGACTAGGGACTTGCAGTGCTGCGCTCATCTGAGGGACCCTGACAAGCACTGTTCTGGGTAATGTCCTCAGGTGATTGTGCGTTGAGATTCTACCAAAATTCTCAGGAATATTACTGTGCTCAAACTCTGGGATTCCACTAGCCAGCTTTTCCTTACAGCCCAGCATTTGTGTGGCCTGACAAACTCTGGAGTGTCCTTTGATCCCTCTTCTTTTTTTTCATTCTATTTTCAGCATCTGAATCTGAACTGAGTTTCTCCTCATCATCACGAAATTTAAATCCCATGCTATCGACAACATGAGAAACAGAAATGACTTGTTTATGGTTCCTTCATACCAGCATTCAATCAAAACTGGTGTCGTATTTTGTAATCTCGATCTGTGTTAACTATTCACTCATTCAATAAAAATTGTCTGTTTACTATAAGCTAACCACCGAGGATCATTTTGCTACAAGTCACAGACAAAATCCTTGCTATCATGAAACATATATTTTACTACAATTAAAAGCTTTTAATAGTATAGAGAATTTCTTGTTCACAAAGAAATTATATGTAAACATATGCTTTTGAGAGATTAGAAAATGTCCAAGATTCTAAGGAATTAAGTCAAGTTATAACAGATGGAGAAAATCTATTATAAGACAAATGGTGATGGCAGAACATATGTTTAAAAATAATAAGTGTTTCTCACTAGGACATTTTCATTGTCCTAAAGCCATTTGTTATAGCAGAAAGAGCCTTTGTTATCATAAGTCATAGATTCAAATTGTGTCTCTTCTCTTTAGTGTGGTGTAGTTTCTGCCAAAATATTTTACTGTTCTGAATAATACTATCCTCCCACTGTTTATGAAAAAGATGCTAGTGACTATTGAGAAAATGTGAAGTAGCCCAGAGAAGCTGGTGCTAGCCAGAGCTCAGCACATGCACAAGGAAAAGGCTTGGCTCCCAGAACAGAGCCCTTGGTCTTAGGAAGACAGCCCCCAGCACTGGGGCCTGTTAGTTTGTATCTAGGTGTACCCTCAAGCATCATACACTAACAGATAGGGCTTTTGAGAATGACTAGGTTGAGTGTGTTGTACTGCATTAACATAGTTTGGTTTAGCATAGTTCTGGGTGCAAATGTGGCCTTTGGGAAAAGGGAAGGCCCACCCTGGGTGTCAGTGGCACCAACCAATAAGCTTGTAGCCTAAATAGAATAAAAAGGGAAAGAAGGACATCTTGTTGCTCCTTGCTTGCCATGTCATGATCTCTTTCTACCATACTCTTCTGCCTTGAATCCAGGTAACTATGACTGAAACCTCTACAATGTCTGAGGTAAAATAAACTTTTCCTCCTTTCATGTGAGGATGTCAGCTATTTTGTCCCAGGAGTGAGCAAATACCTAAGATAGAATGTGTAGCTCATGACAAGCTGTATCAGCCTGGTAAAGGGGCAGAAGGTGGTACCCACCCAATTTCAGGGCCAAGATCATGCTAAGTTAGCAGCCTGGGGGACTGATCATTTCACATCTGGCTGTGCTAGTGTATAAAGTACTTCCTCAGTGTTGTCTTATGTGACAGTATTCATCTGCGAAGGTGGTTAGAATGAAAGCATGAGTTAATATCTAACATATCCTTTAAACAACAAACTCAGAGTCCTGAGCAGAGCTACTTTGGAGGAAGAAGAAAAGAAGCCCAAAAATTATGGCCAGGCTCATGCTTCATTGTGCTATAGTTGACTTGTGACACATTCGTGCATTTGATAGACACTTAAATTATTTTTCACTGTTATAAAAATGAGTTACATTCTTTTTGTTTTCTTAATTCAAAGGAAGAAAGATTTTTAGGCATAAAGTAAAAGGTCCATTAAAATGATAGCATTGTGATTATTTAGGATGAGGTAAGAAAGGAGAAGACCTGAAACATAAATTCGGAGACTCCTGAAATGTATTTGTAACTGAATTCACAGAAGGCTAGAGATGGTGACAGTATGTCCTAAAAGCACTAGAGAGTATTTTCATTTATGCACTACCATAAAGATGCCTTACATTATGATCTTAGATGCCTTAAGTGGCTTACATCTTTGAGAAGAAAAACATAGTGTTCAAAGAAAAAAATTACTTTGTGTAGTATAGCGTTAAGAGCCTTGAATTAAATAGCTCAATGAAATTATTGAGTCCTGTTGTGGTTGGTTGATAATGTTTTAAATAGAAATGATTGTGCATTCCTGAGAGGCATCCTCAGAATGAAGTATAGTGCAGCTCCCTAGCTGCAGAACTTTTTAGTGAGCCCATTGGTTTAAAGCAAGAAAATATTTTAAACAAAACCATTGGAATTTAGGGTAAAAACAAAACACACCAAAGCCTCCTCCTCCTAATAATAATAACATGTTATAATAATTGAATAGTTATAATACTGTAGTTGTTGCTTAGCTATAATTTATGAAACCAGTGTAAAAAAAGAAAAATTAAATTCTTGGTTTGATATTTTATGTATATGTGTTTATGTGCATACCAAATAAGAGAGAAGGAAGAAGGGTAGAAGTGAAGGAAAGAAGGAAGGAAGGAAGGAAAGAAGGAAGGCTGGATATAAATATCAGCTTGCATTTCCCTGGAATGTGAGAGGACAGGGGTATATTTCATGACACTAAGGCAAAATTTAGTTCCTCTCAGAGTCTTCTGTTTATTGGATTTTATGGAAAAGAGGAAGAAACCAGGACTCTATGTCTAGGTCCTTCCTGGTTGCAGGCTGATAGATGTCTGAATGCCCTTTGTCTCCTGACTAAGGTGAAGCTGAGAGTTGCTTCATAGAATGTTTCTCAGAGGTACAGTTGGAGGATGGTTGGTGAGTCTGAAGAGTTTACCATGCTGTCTAGAGGAAATTTAGCGAATTTAGGAGAATAAGGATTAGGGTTTTTTGGTGTATACATAGTCCACAAATTGTATGCACTGGGATTTTTAATTTTCACATAAACTTGTAATATATTTAACATTTTCTGTTGGAGATTTTGCATGGGCTTATCGAACTCAATAGGTCAGCTCATCATGACTATTACATAAATAAAAGTGAATTATCTTGGCAATGGCATCTTTGATATCCAAAAAATAAAGCCAGTTGCTTTGTATTGGTTTTACTTATAAAGCTATCTTTTATACTTACTAAAATATGTAGCTATATCCTAAATTGATGAGAATGAATGGTTGTCTCAAATAGTTTGTGCAAAGTGAAAATGACTTTAAAATAAAACAAAGGGATTATACACATAATATTGTGGTATAAATAGAAAATAGGTTGTCAGTGTGAATAAAAAAGAGGAATTTATATATCTGATAATTCCATATATATATATATATATATATATATATATATATATATATAAAATTAAACTTTAGATAGCAGGTATAATTGTTCCTATTACAGTAATTAAAGTATTACTGGACTAGGGAGGCTTTCTTCCCCAAACATGCCTGTTGTAGAACTTTTGAAAATATTTTTGAAGCCATCCACTGTCTGTGGTATCTTTATTGACTGACTGACTACTGTGGGCCAATAGAGGCCTTATTTATGGCAGGTAATCATTCTACCACTAACCAGTGCCCTTTGCACTTTCACAAAACCTTAAAATAAATATTAAAACTTACACTTATTTTTCAGAACAAATGCAAACTAATGGGTCATGACCAAGTGGAACATTTTATCTCTAAAGTCAAAAAAGAAATAAGAATGACAAATGCATAAAAAGTTTTACGTGTTGCCAAAATGCTTGTAAAATGAATCATAAAATTAATGAGAAGTACAATGCAAGAGAGAAATCTGAATAAGTCATTGCTCCAAAAAAGCCATTACCAAAATCCACTTATCTGTTAAGATTGTTGACATTTCTTTACAGTAGTAAGGTGTTATGATTAATGCAGGCTCCAGTCAACCTACGATGTTCACCAAAGAAACTTTTCCAGTCCACCTACAGTTTAGCTCATAAATGTCCCCCAAAGGTCTGTGTGTCAAAGGCTAGGTTCTCAGTCTGGCACAATTGGAAAGTGGTGGAACTTTCCAGACATAGGACCTACTGGAAAGTCTTTAAGTCATGAAGGTCTATCCTGAAATGAGGCTGTGGGATTTCCTGTTTGACTGCTTCCCAACCACAAAGCAATAGATTTGCCCTACCGTATTTTTCCAGTTTGATATAATGCTCCAAATCCAAACCAAAGGATCCAGATGACCATGTACAGAAACGTAAAACTGAGTTAACATCATGCTTTTTTTCTTTATAAGTTTGTTAGCACAGATATTGTTACTGAGATGAGAACTTCAATGTCAAGGTGGCTTCATGCCAAATTTATCACATTAATCTATTCCCTACAATTGTGAAATCATCACATTACAGGAAAGGTATGGATAGTCTGGTTAAATGTGTGTTCACTATCTCAGTCCTTCCTTGAAGTTCATTATAATACCACTTGGTTTGATTATGTTTTGGATCAAGTGATTTCAAGTCATATTATAATGCTGTGATCAAAGCAAGCAAGAACCACATGCTTTAAAAAAAAAACTATTCAATGCATACCAAGTGTAATTCAGCTAATTGGTGTTTTCCTCTCTTTTTATATTTGACTGAAACCAAAAATCTGATTTTCTTCATACAGTTAGAGCCACTTGTTTTCTTTCTTTCCTTCTTTCTCTCTTCCTTTTGTGATGCCAGGAATCAAATTAGTGCCCTTATGCTTGGAAGGTAGTTGTGGTACCACTTGAGCTAAATTGCAGCCCTGTCCTCTTATTTTAGAATATTCTTTAAATTTTGACATTTCTGTGTACTTTATTTTTCATTAGTTTTTGTGCCAATGAATTCTTTTAACTATTCTGAATATAATAGATTTTATTCAACAATTGCTTATATCATTCATCTAAATTTAGAAACTACTGAAACCCTGTAATTGCAGGCTACAATTATTATTAAATTTAAAATTATGAATATAATTTAATTCACAGTTAAGTTATGAAAACTTTTTAAAATTTACTAAAAATTAATGGTTTATACCATGAATTATAGTGATGATGAAACTATGACATACATATTATTTTTCCCCAAAGATGAAGATGTTAATGCATGAGTTGTTTTTTCTAAACTAAAACCTCAGTATTTAGGTTTTGTTGCAGTGTTGACACTTTGCGATACATGAGTTTGGGTTTGGGGATGCAGTTTTGGTGCTTGTTTCTAAAGGTTCGCCATTGCTGGGCTATGCAAACTCGGAGTAATCTTTAAACAGTCCACTGATGTCAAAAATCTAATGAATATCACTCCAGATAAACATTATTGGGAAACTTAATAAATGATTGGCACCATTGTTGTAATTGTCACCATTAAAAATGGAAAAATCAAACATAATT
This sequence comes from Petromus typicus, assembly GCA_004026965.1. Classification (NCBI taxonomy): domain Eukaryota; kingdom Metazoa; phylum Chordata; class Mammalia; order Rodentia; family Petromuridae; genus Petromus; species Petromus typicus. The sequence goes on from PVIR01001978.1 coordinate 78,423, forward strand.
TAAGTATGAATTGTGTCAGTAGAAATTGTTATGCCTTCGTCCTAGACTGTCCCCGAAACTTATGATTGGAAAGTGATTGGATCGTGACTCATGGTACCCATCCCTGGGTCCATTCACAATGTGGCGCCATCAGAGCACGCACTGAGGAGGGGAGGCTGGAGGGCAGCCGGTCCCTGGGTGACCTGAAAAAGCATATTCTTTTCCCTCGGTTCCTCCTTTCTTTTTCTCCTTCCTAGTGGGTATGGCCTTAGCACATGTTCTTCTGCCGGGCCTTCTGCTATGCAGTTTCTGCCTTGGAGTCAGCTGACCATGGACTAAAACTGTGCACCAAATAAACTCCTTTCAGTTGTGGGTATCAGGCATTGTGCCTCAGCAATGGGATGGGGCTAAGTTGTTTTGACACAAGAGACAGAGCAAAGCATCAAATTGGCAGACTCCTTAAGATACAGGTACATTTTAAAGAATGACAAGATATGTATTTAAAATGAATGCTGAGCCTTACTACAAGGTCACTGAATATGGTGAATACCTGACCGTGACCCCGAACCAATGCCTTTTATATTCTGTATCCTACCCAAACCATCCTACTTCTCAGCACCTTGATGTTTAACCATTTCATATATAATAAATGGTACTGGGGCTGAACTCAGGACTTCCTGGGTGGTAGGCAGTTGCTTAACTACTAAGCTAAAAACCTAGGCTCATTCTCTCTTCTCTTCTCTTCTCTTCTCTTCTCTTCTCTTCTCTTTTCTTCTCTTTTCTCCCTCTTTTTCTCTATCTCTCTGTGTCTCTGTTTCTCTCTCCTCCCCCTCTCTCCCTCACTTCAAGCCTGTAGGGTCAGTGGAATTAAAATCATATGCCATGACACATTGGCCTTTTTGCCTAGTTTTTAATAAGGTTTTGTTGTTACTGAGTTATAAGGGCTTGGTTTATTTTATATGTTACCCTCCTTTCAGATATCTTCTTTGTTTCTGCAGGTTGCCTTTTGTCTTTGTTCTTTGCTTCCTTTACTCTGCAGAATTGTTTTTATTACTTTTATTTGACATGAATTCCACTTGTCTATTTGGTTCAATTATATTAAATATATTATAAGTAGTTAATAAAGCAGGAAAGAGAATAGAAAGTTCCAGGGAATCCACCAAAAATCTTATGGAGAAGATGCCTTTTCAAAATGTAGAGGATGAAAGGGAGAAGCGATGGCCATACCCACAGGAAAAGCAAGTCAGAATGAAGAAAGAACAGGTGCAACTGGCAGATGCTGGGGCCGTTTGTACTGAAGGAGCAGTGCAACAATGGACAAGGGTGTGAGTCCAGAAGAGAGAGAAGGGAGTCAGACAAGCAATGGGACGGGACAGTTCACATGGAAACTGAGAGGTTTGGTGGGGACTTGATGGCCTTTAGAATATGCTGTCCCCAAATATGGCAACTAGGCTTTTGAGAAAACACCAGAAGCAAGAAGATCGCTCTCACTCCTTGAATTTTTCAAACTAGAAATGCAGCGCTATGCACATTTTATTCTTGGCAGTTTGCTTGAGAGCTGTCCCCCAGGTCCTCCAGGTTCCCTCCCAGCGGAGCTTTCCTCTAGCACCTCTGAGAATTGCCACCTGCCTTCTCGTATGCTCACACTCCAAAGAGTTCTTCCCATGTTTTGCTTCTCTGATGAGATGAGATCAGGTTAACCCCCCACTTGCAATTATTACCAGGAATCAGAGTGAATTTAATACCAAGCAGATTCATTTTTCAAGGAAAGAAAACTCAATTTCTATCAATAATTTCTGGTGCTAAGCTCTTCTTGTTCTAGGGTTGAAATAATTGTGTAAACTCCATTTGTTACATTTGGAAGTTGGCTGTCATTTCCTGTCAGGACGAAAATAAGAGCAACTCAGAATACACGCTCTCCCGTGATCAGCCGTCAGCCTCACAGGAAGGAGTCTCTCACAATTTGTCCCAGCCCATGCACTTCATCTTCAAACAGAAACTGCATCTTAATTATAGCCTTTAATGGGCTGTTTCACTCCAGGATCAATATGTCTGACAAAAACCAAGCTCCGCTAAAAGCTCATTAATTCACATCTGACTAATTCAGGATTTGTGATGATTTTGGCAGGAATCAAGCTGAAGTTTACCTTTTGTACTGCCGCTTGCAAAGGTCTAGCTTGGACAATTAATTAGGTAGAGCAGAATTGCCAGGAATGTATTTACAGAGCATCTATTTGCGTGGAGATAATAGGATGATGGGAGCCTTTTCCACTGCTCCGCTCCTACCCCACAACCCCAGTTAACCACTATTTTGCATAAACACTGACTCTGAGAACTAAAAATACAGGGCCTCACAAACGCTGACAGCCGCAAGACTTTTGTTCCTTTGTGGGCCATGCCTTGAGGGCCTCACAGCAAGTACTTCTCCTCTCTTTTCAGCTGTAACCGTGATGGACATTTGCAGGAGGAGTCAAACATCTCCACAGGCAGCACGCAGTCTCCAGCACGGCATGAAAGCTGCTCTTGTGGTTTGTCTCTGAATCCAAAAGAAGTGAAAACTAGAAGCACAAGGTGCTGATGTCTTTGGTGGACAGTGCTCCACCACTGGGCCCTCATGTATATACCTTGTTACATGTTCTAGAAGGCATCTTTAAGGTTTTCACATTCACAGTCAACAGCTGTGACCTTGATAAGAGTGCTGCTTTGGCTTTTTCTGTTTTACTGATCTACTTACTCTTTCATGATATCCCTCCAAAATAAACCATCTGACACCAAGTTTCACACTCCCCTTCAGTGGGAGTTCTCACTAGCCCCATGTGTCTAACCATGTGTGTACATGGATGTGTGCCTATGTGGTGTTTGCTTATTCTACCAGCTAGCTCTTCTTTAAGAGATACATGATTGTGTTATGCTTCTTCAGTTGAGGACTTTTTCACCCCTGGTTTCAAAGAGTCAATGTTTGTCTGCATTTGTTTTCTACACTTTACCACTCTGTTTTCTCTTTTTTCTTGTTTTCACAATTCTCTCTCTGATACTCTGTCCAGTGTTGATCTGTCAGTGCTGGTGCCATTTTTCTGCCTCCTCTTCCTGTCATTTCTCTGATATCAGCATAAACTATTCCTGGTACTAACTCTATCCCTCAGCCAGTGTTCACTTAGTAACACACCTTACTCCAACTATGATAGATGGATCATGTATTTTTCTGTTGTTCCCAAAAGATAATGAGCATGTGGTTTGGCCAGAACTTTAAAAAACTAGGAGCTTTCCATTACCACTCAGACTGTCCTGATTAGGTTTGAGCACCTGCAGAAATGTCACACATTCCTGCCTCCTTGAAACTTGACCTTCTCAGCTCTTGGAACATCACCTTCATCCTGTTCTCCTCTAAGTTTCTTGAATGTTTCTTCCTGATCTCTTATCCTTTTTTCCCATTTTTAAAACTTTGGATCCTCATGGAACTAGTAACGGTACTGGTGGATCAGTAACAACCAGAAGTCTTTTCTGTAATTGGAGAATCTAGTGTCCTACACTGGATCATCTGAATCACATAATCTTTATTAGAAAAAGACCCTGCAGGTGATTCATTAACACATTCAACTTTGACAAATGTGGCATGTCTACAACCATACCACCTGAACATGCCCGATCTCATCTGATCTCGGAAGCTAAGCAGGGTTGGGCCTGGTTAGTACTTGGCCGAGAGGCAAATGTGGCAATGGTGTCTTAGTCTTCTGAACTGTTTCTTTTCCTCAGTTTCTTCCCTCTCCTGGAAGATTTCTCTCTTCTCATTGCCCCAGCTACTTTTTATGAAGGGATGATACCATATAACAGCATATTTTTAGCTCAGGTCTCTGTTCCAAGCTTACAGTATTTGTAGAACTGGCCAACATCCTATAGAATGTCTATCTTGGGTTATCTTACAATGAGTTCAGTATAAGGTGTTAAAGTATGATTATTCCAGTAATGCCGTTGCTAGTTGACTATTTTGGAAATAGATTCAGACAAGTGGACACATTGGGTTTACCTCAATATTGACATCAACTAGGATCAGTTTAAAACTGGCTCAGATAGTCACTGTTTGCTATGGCTAAAGAAAAATTGTATTTGTTCTTTCTTGAAGTCTAGAATCTTTTACAATCTCACATATTAATAACTCCCTTGACTTAGACTCACCAAGAAATACAACCTTGTGGTGGATCTCCCAAATCTCTTTTCAGGGTTCACGTAATTATTCCCCTGCTTATCAGGATATCAGCAACTATTTCTCTACTAGGAGTTGTCTGAAATATAGGAAACTTGTTTGTTGAAATGCATGTGTCATTGTAGGAGGAAGCCTGGAGCCAGCATTGGATTGATAAAAGAGTGCAGAAACTTGGTGCTCTTCTCTCTCTGAGACAACTCTGAAGGTTTAAGTTTAGCTTCAGAGCTACCTTGGGACCAGCAGAGGCCTCAGTTGCAATCACCTTGCAATACAAATTTTCTTTCCACTCAGCACAGCCTTCTACACTCCCAAACATGTGTCTCCAGAGAGCATTTGTAGACAGATCACGTGAAGGAAGGTGTGTTCTACCCCAGAGCCTAGTTCTAGGGAACACAGTTTAAGACACTGCTGCTCCTTCTTACTCCTTGTTTTTCTGTACACACCCATATTATCCTGCTGCTTCCTCTACAAAAGTAGAATGACTTTGGAGCCTTGTCTCCTTTTGTAGCCTATATACTAGGAGAATATCACTGCGTTCATTTATCCTTGCCATCTCTATGGCCATTGTCCTAATTGAAGCTTTTATCCATCTCTCAATGGATAACTGCAAGGAGGCTCCTAACTGGTTTCTGCATTGCAACCAGAAGATCATTCCTAAAATACAAAGACTGCATCATTTATAGTTCTTCAGCAAATTTCCTTTCCCTCATGAAGACTAGACCTCTTAAGATGTTGTCTAACACTTACTTGCCTCTCAGAAGAGCCATTTACTCATGTTGCCTCAGGTCATCACATGGTCTCCATACCCAGAAGTTGCTTCACCAATAGCACAGAGAGGGCTTTCCATTGTGGCATCACTCCAGCCCTGTTGAAGTGATGTCCCCTGGGAACTGGAATGGAAGTTTCCCGCAGACATCTTCTCCATTCCCCCTAAGTGACTGAATCTTCCCATCCCACACATTCTAAATTCAAGAAATTAAATGGCATCTCTGTTTGCTTATGTATCTAACCTGTCACTTACCTGTACTTCTTAAAAACAACCATTTAAACTCGAGGGCATGATAACCCATTAGGAATTTGCTAGGGTGACTGGCCAGCCAGGATTTACAGCACTCTGCTGATGTGATTCTTTTTATGCATCCTGTAAATTTTAGTTATAGCTACACTTGTCTGAGGCCAGCAAGAACAAGGCTGGCTCCTTTTTGTAATTTCATAAGCACAATAAGAACATAAATTTTAGGCTGACTTTTCTTCCTGTCTCACTCTTCCTCGCCACTCACTTCCCACCCCACGAATCTATTTCCTAAAGCAAGACAATGGACTTTCAGGAAAAAAATGTCAGCATTAACAAACAGCCACAGTAGAGGAGACAGGTTGTACCATTTCAAGGTTATTTGAAGTTTATTCCTACCCCTTCAGTGAAGTCCTAGGATTGAAAAGTTATAAAGATTTTCTCTGGGAACAAGTGACCATTTCTATGCCAAACTGAAAGATAAGTATGCAGATATGAGTATCCAGATGTTGATTTGACCTTCTATGCCTCACCTGGATGGTCAGTAGTTTTTAGAAGAAATATGCAAGTGGTTCAACACTCCAGGAATTTGCTCAGCTTCTTTAGCTTAGAAACTTTCTTTTATTTCACAACTGTATTAGTTTGTCCCCATTGGTACTCCCCCAAAAAAGTTTTTAAAAGGTTGGATTTGTGTTCTTAATAACATAGAATAGTTCTAGATTTACTGAAAATGCAAGAAAAAAATAAAAGATTTTTTATGTATTTCATACCCAGCTTCTTTCATTATTAATATTTTACATTATCAGTATGATGTAATTGTCACAAATAATTAACCAATGTTGATACATCAGGGTTAACTCAAGTCCATAATTTTTTCTTCGTTTTCCTTTAGAATTCTTTGATTTACCCTAATGCCCTTTTCTGAGTTAGAATTTTATCCATTATATCAATTTAGTCACTTGTCATGTGTCATTAGGGTTCTTTTGGTGGTGACAGTTTCTGAGATGTTCTTTGGTTCAGATGACCTTGAGAGTTTTGAGGAGTCCTAGTCGGAGAGTTTGTAAAATGCCCTGATATTTTCTCAGAATTTGATTGAGGTTATGGATGTTTCCGAAGAAGATCACAGGTGTAAAGTGCTATTCTCATCACATCTTGTCAAAAGTAACTCGCACTTAGTAAAATATTACTAATGAGTACTTCCCTGAGGTAGTGTGTGTCAGATTTACTCACTGGAAAATTACTCTTTTCTTTCCATTTCCGTGCTCTAATCTGTGAAGACATTATATGCAGTGTATGTGTAAATTTTGATGGCGAAGTTAGTATATAAGTTGTTTTAAATTCGTATCTCAAATTGTCATATTGTCTATTCATTTTCTATTTTTTCATTTATTATGTGATTATGACCTAATGAATTTTTTTAGAGGAGATTGAATCCAGGACCTTGTGCATGAAATGCCAGCATTCTAACATTGAAAAATAAGCCCAAACATTTTATCAGTCTGCCTGTCTGCCTGCCTGCCTGTCTGTCTATCTCTCTGTCTTGAATAAGTTTTGCTAAGTTGCCCAGGCTCTCCTCAAACTTGGGATCTTCCTACTTCAGTTTCCCCGGGAGCTAGGATGACAGGTGTGAACCACCGCAGCAGATTAGTGGCTCTTATACATTGGAGTCCAGTTCCACTGGCTGATTTTTCACCATACATTTTTGACTGCATTTATACCCTCAGATTCTCACACTAGAAAAATGAAACAATATTTATACATCTGTGTCACATTTATTTCACTTACATGAAATAGGAAGAAGATACTCAAAGGGAAAAGGTAACTTGGAGGGACACGGAAAAGCAAAGAAGGACAAGAAAATATTTGATGATAAAAATGAAAAAATGCAAACAAAGCTTACATATATGTGTGTGTGTGTGTGTGTGTGTGTGTATGGGGATAGGTATGGCAGGGGAATGGGAAAAAATGAGAAGCAAAATACATCCTGTACAGGTACAAATTCTCAATGATGAATATGATCATAATGTATACCAAAATGTACCAATAAATTCAATAAAGGCAAAAAACGTTTTCATTTTTTAAATAAAAAGGAATTATTTTATTGAGAAAAAAATAATTATGAATGTTTTTGCCACATTGTTTCAGACCTGGCCTTAGGGAGACTTTTCTACTCTATCTGTTGTCTATTTAAAATGTTCTATCATTGTGGATTGGTTTCTTGTTGGAGCACTTGGTCTTCTGATCCTGTGAGATTCTCAGACTGACCTCCTGCTGTAGTTCTGGAAATAGTTCTCTGAGGATACTTAGCTTCTATGGAATAAAAAAGATTGCATTTAAGAAAAACAGAGAACTGAGTCTTAGATATACTTCTTTCTATTGGAATGTGAGTGGTTCTAGGCCCTGTTTACTAACAGAGAAAGGAAAATATATGTGCTCTATAACCTGTGTACATACACATCCCTATAAATATTTCTATGTCATCATCTATATCTTCATTAAACTAAATGTGCGTTGATAACAATACCTCAGACTCTAGTCCATTAACACATGGAGTACTCTAGCCCCCTCCTCTCAATAGGAAAGCAGCATGCACTCCAGCATGAATAAACCTGACCCCTATGAACCATCATAAATTTACTTAATTGTCTACTCTGCTGTATGTAGAGAAGTGTTAGAATCATTAAACTATATCTTCATGGAAAATAACTTTATTAAGGCAAATATAATGCACATTTTCTTTTCTCTTTGGTCTTGCAGACCCTATTAATTTCCAAAATTAATCAGGCCAGCATCTACTCTCTCCAGCACACACATTCAATTCTTTTTTTTTTTTTTTTAAACAGGGTCTTGCTTTGTAGTTCAGGCTGGTCCTGAGCGCAGATTCTAACTGACAGCAATCCTCCTGCCTCTGCCTCCCAAGTGATGGGATTGCAGGCATGAGGTATGTAGTACTGATTGCTGGTGGGCATGTGTCTCCACACCTGGCATTGTTGTATGTGGTTATTGGGGATCAAACCCGGGTCCTTGCACTTGCAAGGTAGGCAGTAAAAACACTGAGCTAAATCCCTGGCCCCATTCTCTATTCTTTTAGTGATCTTGTTTCATATGTTTGCAGTAAAGTGAGATTGTCTTGTTACATTTTGTACTTCATCGTGGGAATCTTCTGGCCTCTCAAATGCTTTGATTTTGATTTGCATATCATAAGCTTCACACTTACTATAAAGTTTTTGAATTTTAATAAGTAATGTCGCATATCCTCAGTGTAATACACAGAAAAACCTATGCCCTGAAATTTTCCTATGTGTACATATTAAATATCTCATCTCGCAACATATTCCTGAAAATGAATGATTTTTTAAACATGACTATAATATTCTTCTTTGAAAAATGTTATATAATTTTAATCCAGATATGCATGCATGCCTTTTTCAACTGTCTCCTTCCTTGGGAAGTTCCAACTTAATTGTCATTCATGTCTTGATTCAGTGACTTGGTAGTTCATTTCTTTTTGTCACTCAATAATACCTCTTGCAGGGTATATTACCACCTGTGGATTCATTCACTCATGGAAGAAAGTCTTGGTTGCATTCATTTTGGGAAATTTACACACAAAGTTACTTTATTCCATAAACTGGTGGGAGGTAAGTTGTTTTAATATAAGTTATCAAATCAGATAGATTATTTATCAGCAGCACAATAACTAGACTTTATGGTAAAACTATGCTGAACTTCATAAGAAATGAGTAACCTGTCCTCCAAAGTAGTTATTCCAATTTATGTTTTAATTCTCTATAGGATTTTAGCAATTGCCAATGTCACTATTCAGGCTTGTAGTAAATTTAATTGGTTTGTAAGGCTGTCTTCTTGTCTATTTCTTTAAAGTTAAAATTCTGTGATAATAAATGACATTTCATCTCTTTACGCTTATTTGCTGTCTATGTCTTCTTTCATAAGAAGTCTATTTAGATCTTTTTTCATTTTAATTGTATTGTTTTTTTCAGTGTTGAATTTTATGAGCTTTTTGTATATTTTAGATGAAGTATTTTATCAGATATTTTAAAAAATACTTTCCAGTCGGTGGTTTGCCTTCTTATTCTCTTACCAATGTCTTTCACAAATCAAAAGTGTTTAATTTTAATGAGGTCCAATTCATCATTTTTTATTTCAGGAATAGCAATATTAAAAACTCATCACCAAATTCATGGTCACCTTGTGTTTTTTCTTCTCCAGGTTGCATAGCTTCTAACATATGATTCATGACTTTTGGCAATATATGTTTAAGATCTACATAACATAGCTTACAACTTACCCTTTAAAGTACACAATTAGTGGCTTCTAGTAGATAAAAAGAATTGGGCAACCACTACCACTGGCAATTGTAGAATATTTTCCAAACTCCAAAAGAAGATTTTATACCAAATTTTCTCTCATCTGTCAATTTCATCCTTAGTCAACCCCAAAACTCTTGTTGTTCCTCTTTTCTAGATATTTTATGTAAATGCAATTATAGAACATGTGGTCTTTTAAAATTATCTTCTTCCCAGGCAGGCACTGTGCCCCTAAGCTAAATGTCCAACCAATTATCTTCTTTCACTTAGAAGGTTTTCAGGATTTAGTCATGTTATTGCACATGTAGTTATATTCTTCTTATAAGCAAATAATACTGTGTTATCTATACAAACTACTTTTTGTTTATCCATTCATCAGCTCATATGTATTTATATCATTTATGCATTTTAGGTACCATAAATAATGCTGATGTGATCAAATATTTTAGTGGAAATATGTTTTCATGTCTGTTTGGTACTTACCTAAGAGGATAATTGTTGACTCACATGAAAATGCTACGTTTAAGTCGTAAGAAAGTTTTAGACTTTAGCATCTCCACCAGAAGTATGTGATGGTTTTAGTTTCTCCACATCTTTGCCAGAACTTGTTATTATCTGGGTTTGAAGATAGCTATTCTGCTCCATTTGAGGTGGTATATTATTTTGGGACTACTTTGCATTTCTATTGTAGCTAACGATATTGAGCATTCGTGTGTTTACTGTCTATTTGTACATCTTTTCTTCACAGAAGTGGCAATTCAGATTCATTACCTAGTTTTCATTTGACTTGTATATTTAGTATTGAGTTATAACATATAATTTGGAAATTCCCCTATTTCACATTATCATTTTATCTTCTTGATGTTGCTTTTTGAAGCATAAGAGTCTTTACATCTGATGACATTCTATTTGCCTATTTTTTCCTTTCTTGCTTGTGCTTTGGACTTCATATCTAAGAAATAACTACCATTTAGTAGCTTATGAAGATTACCGTTATATTTTTTAAGAGTTTTATAGTGTTAATTCTTAAGGGTTTTACCTATTTTGCATTAATTTTTGTGTATGTGTATATAGGTGTATAGGTGTTTCACACATGGATAGATTTTTGTTTCTTTCTTTCTTTTTTTTTTTTATTTGGTGGTACCAGGGATTGAACACAGGGCATGGGGCTACCAAGGTAGACATGGTACCATCTGAGCTAAATCCCTGGCCCTAGATAGAAGTTTGTTGAAAAAAAAATCATTTTCTCTATTGGATAGTCTTGACACTTTTTCTGAATGTCAACTAATCACACATGTATTGATTTACTTCTGTATTATCTTAATTCAACTATCTTTAATTTTAGAATCAGTTTAATGATTACTACAAAATAATTTAGGCTTTGACTGAGTAAATGTTAAATATATAGATCAAGAAAGAAGAACTGACATCTTAATGATATGAAGTCTTCTCATCCACAAATATGGAGTATTTCTTCACTCATGTAGATTTTCTTTGGTATCTTTTATCATTATTTTGTAGTTTTCATTGTGTTGATTATTTTGTTAGATTTATGTCTCATTTTAAAGATATATTTGCAATTTTAATTTATAATTGTTTATTGATGAGTAAAGAATCTGGAATCTGTGTATTAGCTATACAATATATCATCTTGCAAATAAATTTTAATTTCTTCTTTAGTCTATTTACCTCACATTTTCTTTCTTTTTTTGTCTCTTTGTACAAAAAAAACCTCAGTTTCTCACCATTTAGAATGCTAGCAATAGATTTTTTTATAGATATTCTTCACCAAGTTGAGAAAATCTCCTATCTTTTTTTAACCTCTGATATAGTACCTTTTCAAAGAATACATTCATTAACAAGAGACTGAGTAAAGAAGATATGGTTTTTAAATAAAATGGAGTATTAGCCATAAAAAACAATAAATTTGAATCATTTATACTCAAATGAATGTACCTTGAGGACATACCCATAAGTGAAATAAATAGAACATAAATATGCAAATAACACATCATTTCTCTAGCATGAACAAATGAAGGTGTAAATGAGTTCCAAAATGTATAATAGGTATTGTAAAATAAGAAGAAAATGTTCAAAAGGAAAAGGGAAGAATGAAGTATGAAATAAAGCTTATGTATTAGTGGGTGGGCATTATAGGGAGGACAGGGGAATGGGAAAACTGAGAATCAAGATGTGTCACATACTGGTACAAACTCTCAAGGTTGAATGTGATCATATTGTGTATGAAAAATGTACCAATTATATCAACTAAAAAAATACATTCAATTCCTTTTACCAGTCCTTTATTACATTGGTGTTATGTATTTCACTTACCCATTTTTAAAATCATCAAATGATAATTACTACTATTGTTTTGAATACCGAATCTGTTTGATCAACTAACAACAAAAAAAGAAACCTTTTTTATCTTTATTTACTCCTTCTCAAGTGTTCTTTTCTCATATAGACTTTGGGTTCATCTTTATCATTCACCTTCTTTCAAAACAACATCTTTTAGTATTTCTTGAAAGACAAATCTATATTGAAAAATTTCCTCTGTGTTTGTCTAAGTCTTTTTTATATTCAAATCTTTATTGGTACATCATGAATACATATCATCATCGCCTTCAACATTGAAAGTTTGTACCAGAGTATGACACAACTTGATTCTCATCTTTGACCATTCTTGCACTCACCTTGCAACCCCTTACCCCCATATACATAGCTTTGTTTCCTTTTTTTAAATTACTATCACATTCTTTTTCCCCTTGTTATTTACTCCCATACCCTCTTTTCTTTTAAATATTTTCTATTGCACAATATCAACTATATATTCTAGAACTCACTTACTACATCTTCGTTTTCTCATACCAGAGAAAAGATACAATGTTTACACATCTGTTACCTATTTATTTCACTCATGAGGATGTCCTCAAGGTACATCCATTTGAGTATGAATGACTCAGTCTTATCATTTTTAATGGCAGAATAATACTCCATTCTATAAAATAACCATATCTTCTTTATCCAGTCTCCTGTTGATGGACATTTTGGATGTTTCCAAGATTTGGCAATCATATGGGCTGGGGATTTAGCTCAGTGATTCCAGCACCTGTCTTGCAAGCAAAAGGGCCTGGCTTCCATCCCCGGTAACCACATACAACAATACTGGGCATGGAGACTCATGCCCACTAGCAATCAGAATCACATACCACAGTACCAGGTGTGGTGGCTCACAAGTGTAATCCCAGTACTTGGGAGGCAGAGGCAGGAAGATTGCTGTGAGTTTGAGGCTGAGCTCAGGGCCAGCCTGAACTACAAAGAGAGATCCTGTCTCAAAAAAAAAAAAAAAATAGATTTAGCAATCACAAACTAAGATGCTATAAATATGGGTGCAGATATGTTGTTGTGATATGAGATTTCCTCTCATTCCATAAAGAATGGCTGCTATCTCAGAATTAGCTAGCAACAAATGTTGGTGAGGCTGAGGAGAAAAAGGAACTCTTCTCCACTGTTGGTCTGAATAAGTCTTTATCTCTCCTCAATTTGAGGAGGATAATTTCGTTGGATTTTTCTTCTTTTTTATAATCTTTTAAAATATTTTATCCTACTCTTTTCTTCCTACAGATTTTCTAAGTAAAAGTCAAATATAATTCTTGTTATTGTTATTTTCCTGATGATTAATATTATCACTAGTCTCTGTTTTCATAGTCTGAACATAATATGACTTAACATAGAGGGTTTTGTTGGTAAATACCTACTTTGTGTGTAGTTGTCCTCTGCGTGGGTGGGGGGTATGTGGCCAAGGATCAGGTTCGGAGGCCCAGACTGGGAGGGTGAGCACGCAGTCACTATGCAGACTCCGGGGAGGTTTCAGTGAACACTTCCATGTTTATTGAGGACCACGTAGACTTATATAGAGCACAGGGAGTGAGCGTGGATATGAGCACATAGGGGCAGAGGGCTGTAGCTGACTGGTGAGGAATAAGTTTTTTTACCTTTTATGGTTAGCTCTTTGCCTAGTGAGGGAGTCACGACTGGAGGAATGGGAGGCCCCCAAGCCGCTATAGGCCTGTTGCTATGCATAGGAATGAGTGTCTTCGAACTCCTAACATACATGTGGCATACTTGACCCAACCAGACTTGAACTTCTCCTTCACTTTGTGTTTAAACAGTTTCCTAAATCGGTGCTTTGGTGTGTGCATTTATTTTTCCTAGCCATTAATTGAAATATTCCTTTTTTTTTCTTTTGATATTCTACTACATGAAAAGTATACCTTTTGAGATTATCCTAACAGATCATTCAAATTCTTCTCTGTTGGCTTTGTAAGTTACAAAGATTTTGTTCATGTTTTCGGTTCACATGACCTTGAGAAGCAACTGTTGTCATTTCTGCTACAACATGTTAGACTCAGTATTTACCTTTCCATCTGTACTTAGCATTTTCTCTGCTTACCTTTTTTTTTCATACTTATCTACTTTTCCATCACAGCCCTTAATATATTAATTCCAGGCACATTAATTCCCTGTCACATTTGATTCTGGTTCTGATGCTTGCTCTGTACCCAGTGCGTGTATGCACATATATTTGTAACATGCATTCCCCATGAGCGTACCTTACATACTATGCTAGGAAGCTTGGTACCTCAGAACATGGAAATTGTCTCAGGTCAGGTTTTACTTTGAGGTTTCATGTGAATGAACTGGACCTGCGCAGTGTTTAATGTTGTCTACGTATGCACTGTTTCTGTCACCTCTGTGGACTTTGGCTCTCATCAGCACTCCTCCTCCATCATAAGTGCTTTTCTGCTGTCAGCCACTGTCTTTACACTGATGTATGTTGGTCATGCCTGGGATGTGCAACATGGATAGTATCTATGATTTCGTGATTAAATTTCAGTCTGTTAGTGAACCTCCATCTCTACTCCATGACCTTCAAATGTCTCCATCTTTTCCTCCCCTGTTAGAGGAGACAAGGCCAGAGAAGACTGCAGTAAGAGGAACGCTTTTCCTCCATCCAGACTGAGACTTCGGCAGACTTTGTTTTCTTGGATCTTGTCTTCTTATGGAAATGCTGTAAGACATTTAACAAGGTTAACACTCCCAGCCCCTACACATAGGAACATGAAGGAATTTTTTTTTAATGTTTACATTGAAAATTTGGGAGGGGTATCTATAGGTAAAATGCACAAATAGGTAGAGCTTTCTCTGTGATTATAGCACCTAAGAATTTTTCCTTTTCATGTGAGACCACATGCAGCTTCAAGCAATTCATCAATTTCTCCCTTAAATCATTCTACTAGCTTGTGGCTCCTGCTTCTTCTGCTGCAGGTTGTTAGATCTTGGCTATGACTCTGGACTTGCCTGTCTTTACAGATTTTGGTGTGGTGATTTTCCCTGTGACTTCAGTTCTCTGATGGGTCCAAATTTGATTCTTAGTTTCTTTGGCTTTTTCTTGTACAAACAGGAGTGATAACTTCTAAGCTCTTTATGTATCTGAGCCAAAACTGTAAGAAGTCAGGATGACCCATAGCATCTAGTTTTCATCTCCATGATTCTCAAATATCCAATCAGTCTCACATTCAACACAAGTGAATAAATAATCAAACAAAACATTGCTACTTAACTTTATGAGAGGCATTTGTTAACTGAGTACCAAAGACTTTACAATTTTATATTATATACATTTGTCTTTATGAATCTTAGCACAAAAATTGTTTTCAGTGTGTTCTTCTAACTATTCAACAGACATTTAAAGTGTTTTCAAAACATTCTTATTAGAGGAACAAATGTCTGTTTCACCATACATCAAATGAAATCACATTCTGAATGAGAAAGAAAATTTTCTTGGTTCTGTACGTGAACTATTGATTAGAAATCAACAGTTGAATTTGAAAGCCAAAGGAGAGACTGATAGTTATAACCACTTTCCTGATAATGTTACCATACTATAGCAAAGAAATACTGAATTGTAAGGTTGAAAGTGAAAACTGAAACCAACATAATTTCCCACTTTTGTACTAAACAATACTGAAACCAGGGAAATTTTCTTCATGTTTATTAAACAGCACAGAAAACACTCACACAGACATAGCTATTTAGCCCAGAAAATACTTCTTCCAGCTAGATAACATTGTCAGTTACTGAAATTAAGTAAATATTATGACTAATAGCTCACTTACCAATCTTTCTTCAAGACCATATTTACTCAGCAATTCAATATTATGTAGTAAATTCTTCTGACTTTCAATCTCTCGTCTTCTAAAACCCAGCCTAGAAGTAACCCAATCTTAAAAACCTATAAACATTCTTTTATTTCCTTCCCTCTATTGAAACCAACTGTGACCTCTTATAAGAAAGTGACATACAACTTCACTGCAGTCTACCTTGTAGTCATGACTTGGCCTAACCAATGAATATTTTAATCTTTAAAATAATTGACAGTTGACAAAAAGGGGATGGATAAACCAGTTCTTGAAGACCTTTAATATCATGTACTCTATAACATCTAATGCAGCTATTGTACTTTAAAAACATTATGCTTATAATCTCTGTAATAACAGGAAATGTACTATTCCTTTTTATCTTTGTTTTTATATTTAATAAAAAATTCTAGAATGTTCTTTTTTATTTAAGTAAATGTCCCCTCCTTTGTGTATAAACCACGCAAAGCTCAGGACAACCTATTGCATGATCAGTGATTTGCACTTCATGTAGCCCCTTTCCAGAAACACAATTGCAATAGTCCTTCACTTGAGAAACCTAAAAGGGGAAGCAACTTAGGGCTGTTCTAACATATTTTAAAAATACAAATGACTCCTTAAGGACATTAAGTTGACAATAAAACATGTTAGCAAAATCTAAGGAGATATCTAGTGATAGGATTTATTATCGAAGTGTTACTTTTGTGACAGCCATTCTAAAATATTACTTAAGCTCATTATAAACCAGGTAAGTAAACCACAGTCAGGGACCCATGAAAACTCCTCCACATGTTTTTTTTAACCTTTTCCTGACTTACCATTTGGCAGACACACAGCAAAGAGCTGGGGAATTATTTCAGTGTATATTCTTATGAGATGATATCTAAATTATTTGCTTTGGCTAAGCAAATTGTGCTATGCCACAAATCAATGGGGCCCTCATTTTTGTCTCCCTATCTGCCTTCCTCTTCAACCTAAGGATATATTTTGAGCCAAAATAGATTTTTTAGAAAGGTACTTGCTTGCTCCAGATTTGCTGGGCAATCTGTGCTTTGCCAAAATCTGGAATCTGTGTATTATTTTTGGATCAGTAGCCAAAATGAATCCAATCAGGTGAAAATCTTGGAATAGACTCAGATCATAATTTAAATGCATGTTTTTCTCCAGTGACATCAATGTTCATGGTGAAACTTTAACCAAAGAAGTTCTATATTTTGGGTTATTTCATATAAAACAGTGTACAGAATTAGCTGTGTTGCTGAGAGAGTTTATGTGGCTCACAGATGGGAGGAATTCAGTCTATGGTCAGCTGGTTTGAAGAATATTCAACTGGTGGAAGGGGCCTGCCAAAGGAAAGCTGTTCACCCTATGACAGCCAGGAAGGTGTGAGGACAGAGACAGAAACAGAAAGAGACAAAGGGGGTCAGAGAGACCCAGGGACAAGTATACACCTTTTTGACACCCTCACTGATCTTCCTCTTCCAATCCTCCAGTCAGGATTCAATTGAGCACCACAGTCAGCCATGCAGTCATCAATGTATTGGTCCATGGATATGTATAGTGCCACATGAACTAGTCACCTTCCAAAAGTCCTGCCTCTGAACAAGAAATTTTGGAAGACACCTAAGGTCTAAGCCAAAACAAATAGTAATGTGTAGGACTGCATTTGAGTAAAAAGCAAAAGAACTTTTATTGAAATACTTGAACACTTTTGATCTGTTTCTGTATTATAAGGAATGATCCCATCTTGCTAGGTCTTCCCTGACTATAATTTATAAAGTAGCTACTGCCCACACCCGTGCCCTCTCACTCCCTTTCCTGTTTCTCAGTCTTATTTTTCTTTGTAACTGCAGGGAACTATCTACAGATATCTTAAATAAGGTTCCTGTTTGTCATTAGATTGCACTAGAATATAAATTCAATGAATGCAAGGACTTTCTTTCTTCTTAATAGCCACTACCATACAACTCAGTAACTATTAGCTGCATTTTTAATCCTTGGCTCCACTTTTCAGCTTCTTCAGTGTCTGTCTGGTCTATCACAGACACAATGAAGACTGTTCAGGTCAATGTCATATTCAGTATCCTCTCTCTGATATAACCACCATTACAGATCCAATAGAAAGATCATCCCCCTTCTCTCAGAAAGCCATTCTCATTTACCTTCTTGCCTTGTTTTTTATCCATGGACAGACTTGTTTTCCAATACATGAGTTTTCATTTACCTTACACAAATAAAGAATAAGAGCCACTATGTCTTACATTATATGAAAAATGTCTAGTTATCTCCATGGAGTGAGCACCTTGTATCTGCTCATAGAAAACAAAAAGCTTATGAGTGAAAATCTAATAAACGCTAGGCTCTATTTTTCCTGGTTTGGGAATTATATTGAAATGACCAAAAATAATTGTAAAAATTTTATTCCTTACAAGGAGATCAAATCAAAACATACATTATGCTTATGTTTTTTTAAATACAAAAAACTCTTTCCTCTCTTCTATGGTTTTCAGAGGCAGTGCAGTGTTTCAGAGGCAGTGTTCCATTAAATTCTTTCCCCACAAATCTATCACTGAAACTGTCACAGATACCAAAGCCATACATCTTTCATTCCCTACACCACACTGTCTGCCTCCCTAGAGATGTCTCCAGTCTGGCTACTCGTGCCTGACATCTCTGCCTATCATCTATCTGTATGTCTACCCATCAGTCTGTCTGTCTGTCTGTCTGTCAGTCTATTATCTCTGTGAGTCAATAGTCAGTTACATCCTACGTTAGTACTTAGTAGCTTAAGAGAGGCATTTTCATGTTTAAAATGTATCATTCAAGATACTTATTTCCCACGAAGATAAATTTATTTACTCCAAAATGAAACCAACTTTCTCCCCCTGATCATGGTGAATGACTGCGTGTTATAAGTCAGTGTAATCTATGGGGTGTCTGATGTACTGATATATCAAGTGTGACACTGTGTTACTTCTGACAAGCAAAGCCTGAGTGAAATTCAAACTAAGGAGCAGTTTATAAGTAAGTGCTGAATACACTTCCAAATTGTCAAAGTCTTGAAAAACAGACTTGAGAAACTCTCAGAGATGGGAAGAGACCAAGGAACAAAATTGAAATGCAATGTAGAATCCTGGACTCAATCTTGGAACAAGAAAACAAACAAACAAAGTTGCCAGTGAAGAACTGGTGAAACTGGATAATTTTTAGCTAATAAAGTTTCCTAGTTCATTGTATTGCGGTTTAATGAGCTAATACTATGGGAATTAATAATAATTAATAATATGGGAATATTAATACAAGGTATATAAGAACTTTATGTGCTGCTTTAGAAACTTTTGCCTAAGTCAAATTTAGTTCAAAATTAAAAGTTAAAGAAAGACACATGTTGATTTTATGATTCTTCACACTTCCTTGGGTTGCCTTGGTGATTCATCTCTCACCTGGGAATTTTCAGTGAATTTACAGGGTGGATTGGCTGAGTGTTGGCACAGCTGTGACATGGGGGAGGTTTTCTTCATGTAGCCTTTTACCCTGGGCTTTTTATACCTATGGTGATTATAAAAAATTGTTTGAATAAGGCAAACATAAGACCCAAGGGCCTCCCATTAGCAGTTTACAACATCACTGCTATCTCATTCTGTTTAGTCTGAAAAATGCCTTGTGGCCAAAACAGATTCAAAGGATAGCGAAATAGACTTCACTTGTTGATGGGAAGCATCACGGGGTCACGGGACAGGGCACTAGGGACACAAAAGGTTGTCTTAATATGTTTAGGTTGCTACAATAAAATACCATGAGATGGGTGGCTATACACCAGAAGCATTTATTTTTGACAGTTCTGGAGGCTTTAAGTCCAAGATCAAGTTGCTGGTAGATTCAGTATCTGGTGAAGACTGTTTCTCAAAGATAGCACCTTCTGACTGTATCTGGACATAAGCAAAAGAGCTAATTAATGAGCTTTCTGATGCTTATTTATTGAAGGCCCTAATCTCTTCAGTGAGGGCCCCATCTTCAGTTTCATCTTCCTGCTCTGATTTTTTAATACCATCAATGTATGTGCATGCATATGTGTAGAATATCAGTACATGACTTCTGCAGGGGTGAAAACACGGAGACCATTGTACAATGCATAATTCACCGGTGTTGTTCTTATAAGAGTGTGTAATGAGCCACATTGGGAGGTACATCAGTGGCACAAAAACCTGAATACCACAGACTGGTCACCTCTGCACAATTACAGTCATATCTGTTTTGTTATAGTGCCTCAGGAGTGTAGATCTGCTCTCTTCTCCAGTCACTCTTTGCCATCTGAAAATGCTCGAGAAATAAAAAGTGATCCCTAAATGAACCTTTTTAATGGAACAATTGTAAGATCTTTTTGATGGATATACTTATAAGAAGATGTATACAAGTGTGAATAAGAGTTAAGGCTATTTTAAAGTTCTCTTTTTTTGTGACACCAAATATGAATTTTTTGGCATCAGTTTAAATTTTGTGTTGCAAACCTCAGTTTTGTATTGTTTGCGACACAGATGGCTTCTGAGAGAAACAAGAAGGAAGAGGGATGGAGGGCAAATCTACAGTTCACCCTGGCTAATTCTGTGGATCACCTAACATTTATAAGTGGTTCTCACTCCCTCTGTTTCTCAATGATTTTGTTGTATTACAGTCAGAAAAAAAAGTTTTGTTTTAAGCAATATTAAATGATGGATAAAATCAACCAGTAACTGAACAAGAAAATAGAAATCAATAGTTTTCTATAGAGCAAGCAGAAAATCAATAAAAATTGGAAGGCCAACTCATTATCTATGTTCAGAGTAATCAGAGTTGAGAAGAAACTTTGCTATTGGTTAATTGACAAGGGCAAACTAATGTGTCTCAGACACAGGATTGTTATTTATGATTTGATCGTTGCAGGGTATTGCATTCAGAGCTTCCAATTATAGGACGCAGTAGAAAGGGGCATCTGCACACACTTCATTTTAATTAAATTCAGTCTTTCAGTAGAAAATAAAAATGAATTTTACCCAGAGACCTAAACTTTTGGTCCATCAAAGTGCAATGATAAGGGTAATGTCATTTTCTCCATTGTGTGATATGAAAAATTAATACTTTTCTTTTACCGCCATAGAAGTGAAACAGCAGATTCTGCATTGGCCTAATGTTTGGTCTTCTCAAGAGTTATCTGTGTTTCATGTGCTGGTAGCTGACCACATCTGTCTTGCAGACAGAGTGAGAAAAGTGGAGTCACAAACAGCCAATGAATCTGCACACGGGTTTATGCTCTTAATTATTTCCCAAACTTCAAAATCAGGATAATCTTTCTAAGGAGAAATGTCTCTCATTTTAAATGATGTTAATATTTCTCTTAGGTACTAAATTTTATTTATGTCCTTAACTTGAAAAACTAAAAGAAAAACTTTTATTTCTTTTCCTTTGATACAGAAAAAGAGAAAAGTTTTTCATTCCACAATATAGAGGATGGAGAAAATGTCAACACAGTTAATTGCTATTGTAGTGAAAGGTTGCCATGTACATGATTTTGATAAAATAAAACTCTTAGTGCCTGGACATAGAGATTCTAAAAAATGTCTGATTAATCATAGTACTTTTACAAGATAATGTGATTTTATATTAAAGCTAAAATTTCTGAATATAGTTGGCACTCAATAAAAATTTGAATTGGCCCAAGTAAATAAAATAACCAGTATAGGCTCCTTTCTGCATAGACTTTTGGATTAGAGGTAAGTTTTTGTATAGTTTCACCTATTGCCTAAAGGTGCGTATCTACTAAGTTGATTATTCTGAATGCAGAGTTGATATTTTAATAACTTTATAAACCAAACTGGTTGTGTCTGTGGTGCTAGGAAATGAACTCAGGGCCTCTTGAATACTTGGCATTTGCTTTACTGGTGAGCTAAAACCTCAACACTAGAGCCAAGTTTCTAAAATTTGCATTATCAGTTTCTTTAATTCAAAACCAGAAATGTGATTTTTTTTAATAAAATTCCAATGGGAAATCTTTTTCCCTTTTATCACAATCATGCTGCATATAACACTTGTTCTGGATGCAAAGTTTACACCTGGTTAGAAAGAAATAGAGGCAAAACAGAACACAAGAGTCCTGATTTGTAAAAGCTTACATATTAAAAGGAACAGTGAAGACTAATACATTAGGAGAAAAAAATCAAATTAGATATATTAAAGTGTTGATAAGCCTAGGAGGAAGCAAAATATTTAATTTTTAAGAAAATGTACTTATCCATATTTAATAAGATACAAATAAGGACTGGGGATTCAGTTCAGTGGTTCTGGCATCTGCCTGGCAAGCACAAGGTCCTGAGTTCGATCCCCAGTAACCACATTCCCAGTGCTAATCACAGTGACTCAGGGTGCCTGTAGTCCCAGCACTCAGAAACCACATATCACAATGCTGGGCATGGTGGTACACCCCTGTAATCCCAGCACTTGGGAGGCAGAGGTAGTAGGATTGTTGCATGTTGGAGGCTGATCTGGGTTATATAATGAGTTTAGGGCCAGCATGAACTACAAAGCGAGACCCTGCCTCAAAAAAAAAAAAAGAATAAAAAAGATACGACTAAATCCTATGAAACGAACAAGAAGGAAGTAATGAGGGAAGAGAGAAAGAGAAAGAGGGACCTCAGAATGTTATACAGTGTTGTGGAAGGTGCAGTCTGTGTTGTCATTCATGGAATTGGTTCCTCATATTTTTGTATCCATTCCCCTCTGAATCCTTTGAGATTCCTCTGAATAACTGGGATAACTGGGAAAGAGAAAATCTATGAGTATGGGAGGTGTTTTTTCCATTCCAAATTTAAAGATAACAGAGGTCACACCCACCCATATTCCTTTGTCCAGTACACAGTGACAGGAAGCTCATATTGTTCTGGTCTCCTGTATGGAAACTCTTGCGCAGTCTCCTCTCACATTGCATGGGACAGACATGATAACACGTCTCCTAAAATTAGATTACTAATGACTCCTGCATCCTTCTTGAGCCTATCTTCCATTAATTATTTGCACTACAGAATATGTACTGTTATGCTGAGCAGCCCTATGGAGAGACCCGCAGAGAGGGATACTTCCAACCAACAGTTATTGTGGGACTTATGACCATGATGAGTGTGAGCTTGGAGAGAAGTAGATTATCCAACCTTCACTGTACCCTGAGATGACTAATGCCCCAGCTAACAGTTCAACTCCAACTTCTGAATCTCTGAACCAGAGCCATCCAGTTAACAACAAAGGAGGTTGAGAAGTCTAAGAGGAAAGGGATACGGAATTTAGTGTCCACACGGCTGTGTCTATAGCACTCAGTAT
Organism: Petromus typicus; assembly: GCA_004026965.1. Classification (NCBI taxonomy): domain Eukaryota; kingdom Metazoa; phylum Chordata; class Mammalia; order Rodentia; family Petromuridae; genus Petromus; species Petromus typicus. The sequence goes on from PVIR01001978.1 coordinate 101,490, forward strand.
CCATCAAGATCAGTGAGGGTCTGTCAGTCAGGAGTGATCAGTGAGGGTCTTCTTCAGGGGCTATTCACTTCCCTAGTCACTCCACTAACAACAAAAGTGGCCTCCACAGATGACGATCAGCTGAAGGGTATCTCGTACTTCCAGATCTCATTATTTCTGATTGGAGCATCTTGGGTTATTCATTATTTCTGATTGGGTATCTTGTACTTCCAGATCTCATTACTTCTGATTAGAGACTGATTGCCACGAATTCTAGGAGCACCCAGAACTTCCCAGGAAAAACACCTCTACCCTCACACACATCTAGGACCTCACACTTAAGGATTTATACTTTATACCTAAGGATTTTCAACGAGACTGTCCAAGGAGAGCCACAGTTATTCAGGGGCCTCTGCAACACTGTTCTCAGTCCTAGAACTCTTCAGATTGCTCAGAGTGAAAAACTTGGTAGCATTGTACATCTCTATCTCTCCTTCTTGGAAACCTGACCCAAAGAAGAGGATTTAGATATCATTAAACAGAAAAACAGAGCAAGGGAAGAAGCATACAGCTCTCCTGACCTTTGCAAATTATGATGAAAATGGGACTCCTGTTATGTTCAGACGTCAGACTAACTATATAATGCAGAATCATTGCTTACCATTAAAGAAAGTAAACCAATAGAAGGAAAATGATTGAGAAACTAACACTGTGCATCTCTCTTTCCACTGGCAGAACAAGATGTTGTGATCCAATGGAAATAAAAGGGATGCCAAGAGAAAACAACGGAATTTATGGCAAAGACCTAAGTCTACCACTCAGCTTGTGTAATCTGAGGATTTTTACTTTGCTAAGCTTCTTCCTATTTTTGTAGAAAGCAGAGAGTAGATGGGAAGGAGTAAAATTACTCTTTTAATCTATCTTTTTTTAAAGGAGGCCAAAATAAATAATACTTGTGAATTGTTGTATGTGTAACTATTGTTATTTCATAGAAGAAGTAAAATTTATTAATCACTTTTGCCCTTTAGCTCTAATTTCCTGGATACCATTTTTTTAAAAACTCACATTTTGTTCTTTATCTTATTGTGAAGATTTCTTTCAAAGTGAGAAATGAAGTTTATCTCTACTTGTAGGATAGGTTTTGTGGACACCGTATGATAAAAACCAAAGCAAGTTAGAAAACATTTACTCAAGAACTTTAGCATATAAAAACATATCCCGATTATGGATAACTGTTCATATTCCCTTTGAGTATTTAACTTTTAATATCTTTGAAAATTTCATTCTTCTGATGAAATTCCATACTAAGGGAAACTAACATTTATTGAATATTTGTATATTCCAATCATTACATTTTCCAAGCATTACTTTGGGAGAATTCTTTCAAAAGTGCATTATCTACATTGACAATGAGATTCAATGACTTTGTGAACTGTGCTATTAAAAAATGAGAGGCAGATCCAGTCTCACGTCACTCTGAGGGCAAAGTCAAAAACCATGTTGTTCTTTCATTTAAACCTTCATTTCATGTTCTTCCCTAGGGACTTGGAAAGTTTTATGGGAAATGAGAATAAAAGAAAAATATAGTATTTACATAACTTCTCTTGGGAAACACTTAGAAATAAGGAAACATATGGGACCAATGAGTTTAGAATTATTTACCAGAGAACATCATTCTTCTTGATAGCTGTATCTTGTACATCCATGCAGTAAGAAGAGCAATTTCCATTCTGGTGAAAGGCAGCACATTCTAACTGAAGGATGACAAGATGAGATTGACAGTGTACCACACAAGGAAAATCACTGAACATTAGCTCCAGTGTGACGGCGCCATGGGCTCTAAACACTTCAAAGGCATGACTGTGTGTTTCATTAGTGATTTGACTAATACAGTAGCTATAGCTCACTCACAAGTGACTCTGTATTCTATGTCCTATTTGCTGTAATTCAGAGAGGCTCCTAGCACTAGACCCAAAAGTCCCAAGGAGGTAATAGGTTCCTTGGCTTTTTCACAGCACCATCATCTGTAACATCAAATTGGCCAGCCTCCAGGCCAGACCCTCTTTTTTCACAAGTGCATCAGGCTCAGGTTCATGTAGCACGGGATGGCAGGTCACAGGACTGAGTAATTATGCAGATGCTTTGGCTAAAATACTTTCAGAACCTTATATCATTGACAGACCCTTATAAAAAAATTTAGCCCAGAAATACTAGCATTAGGTTTTATCTTTCATTGAACTACTTCTCCTACAGGGAAGGAGTGTCCCTTATTATTTTTGTCAGTCACAGACAGTCATTTTGGCAAGTGGATACTTTTATTTTAATAAACAGCATGATTTTGCTCTGTAATCACCATTACTCACCAGCACTGTTTAAAAGTGTGCCACCTGCCTCCTCATCTGTGTGACGTTACACCCCACTTGTTGCTGACTCTAACTTAGAGTGTTTTAGATAACAAAGCAGCAGTCCACTGAGGATGAAGACAAGGCTGGTGATGGTCTTGGTATTGGATCTGCAGCATTCAATGAGCAAACACCTGTCAAATGAACTCTCTGCAGGTTCTTTGGTTAGCTCTCAGGTGACTAGACAAGAGCCTCACAGGTCTATGTAGTCATGGCACTTAGAATCCTATCAGTAAGAAAAGAGCCAAAGCCACCATTTGCTCTGAATTCATCCCCTCAGTACAGCTAAGAAGAGTGTATTATTATTATATGCATTTCACAGATGGTTTTTATTGATGCTAACATAATATACAACACAATTATAAGCCAATGAACTCAGATGTTAAACTCGTAACTGCACCCAACCACAAATTTTAATTTTTGTTAATTATACTATAATGTTAGTTAATGTTAGAGAATGTATATGTGTATATAATGTTTATATATCTTTAAAACATAAAAAGAAATCACATCAATACAAGAGATAAATATCAACTCAGTACTTTTTCACACACAAAAAAATGAGCTTAACATTATTGTGGGACAATAATGAGTATTTTGGATTTCGGGAATATATATCTGATGTGGACTCTGAAGATAGGAACAATGGGCCTTTGAAAAGACTTTTTCCATCTTTAAATGAAATGTAATTTGGTATTCATCACTTTTCATTCTCCAGTTGCATATAAAGTTTTATTTTCATAAATTAAATGGTATAAGTGCTCTTCCAACAAGTAGCAAGTATAGACACAAAAGTTATCTGCTTTAGCCTCCTTTCATTCTTCTTTACTCAAGGAGCTAGACCTGGATGATGGAATCAATGATTCTAAAAGGTCGAGCTGGCATTCTTGGTGCCAAGTCCCTTACAAACAGCACCTTGGGAGAATCTCTTGATGGTCCGTAATCTTCATTTTCCAAAGAAGGAATACAAAGATGGTCCTTAGGTGATAAGAAAAATGTTTCCTTCCAAACATTTTTTTTTCTTTTGGCATCATAAATTTACACCTCACTTGTGCTTAGACATGGGATGGAAAATCCTGGCTTATGGTGCTAGTTAGAGAGAGAACTTGCTCACTTTTCAGATTCTTAAAGATATAGTGCCTTCCTCTCTCACCACTCTCTTCACCTTCTGGGGAAGGACTTGACATCCTTTCCTCCCACCTAAACAGTGGTCAGTTCACTTGTTGGTTGGGACAAAGTAATGAAAAATCTTATGACATGTCATTCTTCTGCAGTTCCAGTTCTTCTTGTATGAATTGGATTACAGTTATGGTGGATCCAGCATTATTTTTATGCTTTCCTGAGCTCCAGTGAAGTCCTTCAATACCTCATAAATTTCTGAGGGAAAGGATCTATCTTATTAATTTTTAGTCATTTAGCTCCCAGTTTAATGTGTATCATATTATCTATATGTCATACATATCTGTGAAATGAACTTGATTTTATAAAACTTTCCCTACATAAATTGGTGCTTAAGATTATTTCATGTGGGCCAGGTTATTAATGTAGAGTGTAAGATAAGGCTTAAAGGAAATAATTCTCACCAAGTTTAAGAGATCTGTTACCCAGAGAGGAAGAGAAAATGCTCCACTGCTAAAGGACACACCAAAATTTTTAAACTATCAGTAAGATTTTATTTCTTGGTTTGTATAGTAGGTATACAAATGCTCAGTTGCAAATTATTCTTTACAGTATTTTATGTACATTTCAGGATTTTATTAAGTATACTATAGATATATAAAATACATGAAGATCATAGAGTTGTTTTCCATAACTTAAGGAAAACTATAAATTTAACATTGTTAACCCACCCCGAAAAAAAAAAAAACTCCAATTGTCATTATTAGAATAAAAAGAAAATGGAGGACTGGGGATTTAGCTCAGTGTTTCTGGCACTTGTCTTGTAAGCGCGAGGACCTGGGTTCGATACTCCAGGAACCACATACAATACTGGACATGGAGACTCACGCCCAGCAGCAATCAGTACCACATACCACAATGCTGGGCGTGGTGGCTCATGCTTATTATCCCAGCACTTGGAAGGCAGAGGCAGGAGGATTGCTGTGATGTGAGTTTGAGGTTGGGCTTGGGGCCAGCCTGAACTACAAAGCGAGACCCTGTCTCAAAAAAAAAAAAGAAAAGAATGACTTAAATGCTAGGTAAAGTAATGACCTGATTTAAATTCCAATAACTACTTTGGAGCTAGTGTTGGACTGTGGTACTGTTGATAAGCTTGATATTAGTAGAGAAAAATAGATCTCACAGATTAAGTTTACAATGCTGGAATAAGGCTATGGTATTGAACGAACAGAGACAAAGCAGAGACTAACAGTCTCAAACCTTAACAAGAGACTGATGGTCTCAAGCTCCTGCCAAACCACGAAGGTTCTGTGCCCGAAAGATGAACTGTGGAGACACCGGCCGAACCTCCCTGTGTCTCAGAGATAAACTAGAAAGCAACGTCTGCCTGCACCTCCCGCCCCTCTGCGGGGTTCTGCTTCTGCACAATTCCGCTCGCTTCCCCGCTCGCCTAAAGAGAAGATAAAAATGAAAACAAACAGAATCAGGGCTCATACTCAGAAAGTGACTTCCACTGAGCCTGTTCGCGAATAAACTTGCCTTTCCTCTCAGTTCTCCCAGTGCCGCGCTCTTCCTGGGTCCGTCTGAGCTCCAAGGGTCACAGCAGTACTTCTTAAGTAAAAAGGGAAAGGATAGCTAAAAGTTGGCAAGTGTTATGAAAGAATCATCGATGTACTGATCATCTTAAAAGGGCACTATATTTATGGATCAGAAATAATATAACCACATGGACTGATAGGCTATTGATTGGTATTACAAAATAATATCAATTATCCATGACAGCTTGGCATTTGTTCTGTATTTCCGAAGGCCTGCGCTTTGGAATGAATCTGCATAAACAACTATTTGGCCTAATGATAAAAAGTCTGCCCCAATTTTCTAAGTGAATCCCTATAGCAGGGGACTTCTCCAGATGAATAGTACAACATTCGGAGAGTTAATGGGAAAGCACTTTCTGCCAGCCAATTAAGAGCCATGGTTGGAGATATTATTATCCTTTATGTGGAATCTGTTTCGTTTTTCCCTTCTTTAAATTCAGAAGACCAATGGAAAGGCAACATCGAATTAACCTGATTGCTGCAGAAAGCATTCTGGAGTGAAAAACGCTCGTTCTCCTGGTGCCTCTTGGTGGGTGAATCAAATGTGATGTGTGTTATGTGGAGATGATTACTGATGGGTAATTATTCTAAAATATTTCTTTTCAAATCTTGTGCATGGCAATCAAGGAAGAATATGAAAGGTTAGGCATTACATTACTTGGGTTATCAGCAGCATATAATTTCTTAATTATGCATAAAAACACATAGCAAATACTTGGCAAAGGAGTTCTTGATTTTTAGTGAAATGAATTCTGAAGTACACCTGAGTCTCTCCAGCTTAGTAAAGAATGTGTAGTTAAGAAGGCCTGGACAAGGAGATTGTTTTTCTTCTTTCTTATAGCTGTGTAACTGAATCTTGGTTTTCTCATCTCTGGAATGGAGAGAATGATGTTCATGTTCTCACAATTATCATCATATAAGTTAAACTGTTATTGCTGATATGAACAGTGTTTAGATTGGTAGTGTTACTTTTATGATTAACTAGGGCCACGTCCAAGTTAGGGTAGAAATGAGTTGAACTGAGATGGGTGTCACTTAGACATTTTATTTTATAGGTAAGCCATTGACACAGAAGTGGAAAGTAACACAGACCACTGAGGTAGGAATTTAAATACTGCTAAGGGAAATAAGTCAGTCTTTCTTAGAAGAATCTTTTCTTTGACCTGTGCTAAATTATTGTCCAGTTTCCATTTGGATGGCATGTGGAGATCAGCTTAAAATGAATTAACTTATTTTCTTACACATTCCCAACCCTGTGTTCTCTAATTTTGGAGAGAAAAAAAATGTGTGTGTGTGTGTGCGTGTGCATGTGTGTGTGTGTGTGTGTGTGTGTGTGTGTATATATATATTTTTTTTTTTTTGACAGAGTCTCACTTTGTAGTTCAGGCTGGCCCTGAGCTCAGCCTCCAACTCACATCACAGCAATCCTCCTGCCTGTGCCTCCTGAGTTCTGGGATTACAGGCTTGAGCCACCACGCTTGGCACTGTGGTATGTGGTACTGATTGCTGCTGGGCATGAGTCTCCACGTCCAGTATTGTATGTGGTTACTGAGGATCGAACTCAGGTCCTTGTGCTTGCAAGACAGGCACCGGAACCACTGAGCTAAATCCCTGGCCCCCAACAATGTATATTTTTTATCTATTATGGAAGCTTGCCAAGAACAGCTGAAGTGCTGTGAATTGTTTGTGTTAATTTCTTCTCCAAATAAAAATATTACTTTAGCATTCTGCATCTCTTTAAAATTGTTACCAAGTAACAATTGTGAAAGGAGACTTTAAATTCTCAGCTTCCTGGGCCAGGGATATAGCTCAGTGGTTCTGGCGCCTGTCTTGCAAGTTCAAGGGCCCAGATTCAATCCCCAGTAATCACATCACAATACGGGGCGGGGAGACTCACCCCAGCAGCAATCTATACCACACACCACAGTGCTGGGCGTGGTAGCTCACGCCTGTAATCCCAGCACTCGGGAGGCAGAGGCAGGAGGATTGCTGTGATTTGAGTTTGGGGCTGAGCTCAGGGCCAGCCTAAACCACAAAGCGAGACCCTGTCTCAAAAAATCCTTAATTAATTAAACAAAAAAAATCTCAGCTTTCTGAGTGGCCAGGAGCATGGAGTGTCAGCTTTGGAGTCACCTTCATGAGCAGCGATGAAATAACTGTCATGCTCAGGTATAGGGCAACCTTCAGATGGGATGAATGACTCAGTCTGGGATGAAATTTTATCTCAAGTCATCAGCCCAGCACACTTTTATGGAGCCAGTGTGGCCAACTAGGCCTCCATTTGGATTGTACCTGGGAATAAGGGTACAGTACTTGGTATAAGAGTCTCCTGTCTCTTTTATATAACAGCCATGATTTGATTATTATAGCATTTCTGTAGCGGTAGCACCATATATGATTTGAAAAGGTACCCAAGCCATTTCTCCTTCACTGGAAGGATGGTTTCCCATTTCAGAATTAATCATGGCTATCACAAAATGTGAAGAGTAGCGCTGAGATTGGGAATTGGTAGTGTTATCCATGGCAATGATGAGGCTTAATCAAATTTGTCTTATAGAAATGTAATTGCACCCTGAAAGATTATGTATATCATCATTTTTAGCAAACAAATTATCATTATTTGTGATATGATTTCAGACTCTGTCACTCTGAAAACATATTGAATGTTAACTTAATATTAGAGAGAAAAGAAATGAGCATTTATCAACATATATAAGAAAATCATACTTAAAAATTAGGCTTCAACTGGTTCAATACAACATAAAATAGTAGAGATATTTTAAATAAATATAAATTAACAAAGTATTACTAAAAATGCTGAACTTGAGTAATGATTATTATGAAAATTAGCTCCTGAGGGATAATGATGTATTATCACATTCATAGCTTCAGTTTGAAAAAAGAATTTACATTTTACCTTCAACTCTCCTTTAATTCTCTATTTACACTGCAATTATAGCTTAAATCAGAAAGTGATGCTTTCATGATTTTAAACCTATAAATGCCAGATAAGAAAACTTTGGAAACAAATGACTATTGTATATGTGCATCTTGATGTATGTCACACATTTCTGCAGTTCTCTTATTCCCCAGAGAAAGAAAATAGTTCTGAATTTAAATGCCTCCTGCAACTTGGAACAGAATAAAGGTCTTTGAGAAAGTTTTACAACATTTTTCAGTAGCATTGGGAAAACATTGAAGTTTATTTGTGTGCGATGCAGGAATCCAACCCATTTTTCTCTTTCAATTTATCCTGTTTCTATATTGTCTTGTGTGGGTCAAGGTTAAAATAAAGGGCAAAGTAATCCTCTGTAGCTATTGCAACTCTGCAAATTGCAGGTGCTCGGAAATACATTGTTTCTGAATGTTACAAGGACCTGTGTCATGGGTACCCACTCTGGTGTCCACACAGAAATAAAGGTGGTATGTGAATCTTTGGTGCAAAATCAGTAGACACAGTGACCTTGATACACACAGTTTAACGTTTCTCTTTCACACGGAGGACAAATCAAGGGGGATCGCAAAATTCCATTTCATTTTTCAGCAAGGTCTTCAAGGCTGTGAGTAAACAGGAAGCCTAGCCTCTTTCAGGGGCAGTTTGTTAAATTAGATTTGTCCAATAGGCTTTTCTGAAAAAGGTTCTTCCTATGTGATTCCATTCATTTGCCAGGTAGTCCTTCACAGTCACAGGTGCTGGCCTACAAGTTGGTGCTCCACACAACAGTGTACACAGGATACTTTAAACCTTTGGAAAGTTCATAGCTTTATGTGGGAC